>CAMOHE010051160.1:0-58795 GCA_946598075.1 Artocarpus hirsutus
CACCTATGTATCCAAATGGTTGAGCGCTCTAGTTTTTCAATTACAGGATAACGCATATAAGAGGATATCACTACTCCTAAAGAGGAGCTATGGATTCCATATCTATGAATAACAGGTCTACGTCATTAAGAGTCATGCCTTCAACGTACCGGCATGCACACCACTATTAAGATGTGGGTGTCACACTTTGGCACATCAAAAGACACAAGTCAAGACAACGGGCCCACTAGTCATCTCAGGATTAAGATGCAATACAAATGATTGTCTAAAGTGAATCGATTTGCCAAGACAGAGTTATTAATCCAAATCAATTCACTTTATGTCCTAATCCAACACATCGTCACCTATGACAACGTGCCAATGTTTCTATTCACGGAGTCTACCTCCGATGGTCAAGACAAACCATCTCCCAATAGGGATATAGACAACATAACAATCTTTACATGAATAAAGTGCCCAACTTTATTCCCTAGATTGCGGATCTTATGATTTAGACCGTCACCTTAAGAATCATGTCTTCTGTATAATCTGTCTATCATATGCTCAATTCTTAAAGGTTTAGACCGATAGTCTCAGACTATTGTTTGCTTATCATACATTCAACAAATATGACCGTAAAGAGGACAATATTTGGTATATAAATAATAAATTCTTTATTGATAAAAATGTCTCTAAAAACTCATTACATTTTTACTCCATTAGGGCATACATGTCTAACAGTTGTCCATCGATATAATTTCTGAGCGTCAGTCGAATGATTACTCTAACAATGGTGGTAAATTGTGTAGGCTTGTAAAAGTTGAACAATATGTGGCTTGATCCCTACACATAGGTATGTAGGCAGCACTTACATTATAAACGAGTGCAACTGGGTAATAATTACAACCATTTTGCTCCATGCAATATGAAATCTACTCTTAAACTATATCAATACTAAATTTGATATACTCGTCCAGTGTTCAATTCAACACCCCCATCTTCCTGGCTTGCCACCTTCATGGCTCTTACATTAACACTAAATTCGATATACTCATCTAGTGTTCGAGTCAACGCTGCCATTTTCATGGCTCGCCATCTTCATGGCTCTCAAATTGCATCTATTAGACATGTATGCCCAAAGGAGTAAAAATGTAATATATTTTTGGAGACTCTTTTATCAATAGAGAGTTTATTTATTATTCGTATACCGAATTGTTGTCCTCTTTATGTTCATATTTGTTGAATCCATGATAAGCAAACAAAAGTCTGAGATTATCGGTCAAAGCCTTTAGAATCAGGCATATGATGGACAGATTATGTAAAAGACATGATTTTAAAAGTGACGGCCTAAATCATAAGATTTGCAATCGAGGAATAAAGCTGGGCGCTATTCACATAAAGATTGTTATGTTGTTTATATCCTTAATGGGAGATGGTTTATCTTCGCCATCGGAGATGGACTATGTGAATAAAAACATTGATGCATTGTCACAAGTGACAATGCATTGGATCAAGACATAAAGTGTAATTGATTTGGATTAATAATTATGTCTCGGCAAATCAATTCACTTTAGACAATCATGTGTATTGTATCTTAATCCTGAGATGAATAGTGGGCCCGTTGTCTTAACTTATGTCTTTTGATATATCAAAGGGGTTGACATCTATAATTTATTATGGTACGCATACCGGTTGTGGCGTCTGGCCCGGGCGTACTCCCTCAAGCCTCCATAGGACCCACCTTGCGGGGCCCCTGGACTTCTGGCTCTTATTGGTAGACCATCCTTGTGCCGCCCACTCATCTGTACTGTCCCCTCTGGGGCCAGCTTAATTGGTACTCGAGATGGAAATAAGAACCTCTTAAGGGAGGTTTGAGGTTTGAACCCGAGGGACGCGAAAGAAATCCCTGAGGGGCCAGAGGGCCCTAGAGGGGACAGTACGGATGAGTGGGCGGCACGGGAATGGTCTACCAATAAGAGCCATAAGTCCGGGGGCCCCGCAAGTGGGTCCTATGGAGGCTTGAGGGAGTACGCCCGGGCCGGACGCCACATCGGTGCCTTGGAGATATGACTCTTGACAGTATAGACTTGTTATTCATAGATATGGAATCTATAGCTCCTCTATAGGAGTCGATGATATTCTCTTATATGCGTTATCTTATAATTGAAAAACTAGAGCGCTCAACCATTTGGATACAGAGGTGTAACTGAAGGGTATACTGTCCTTGGATGGTAAGTTTTTCGATGGTGAGATAATGGAACATAAGAGAAAATTAATTGGGAAGGTAAGACAAAATTTATAATTAAGCCAATTGTAGATATCCTACGGGGATACGATACATTATGATATGTCATGGACACTTAGCTATTTGGGCTTCATAATTCTATATAGTTCAAGAGTACAACTCTAAGCTTTTAGTGGAGTAGCGTTAGAGTATATAATTATGAAATATATATCTGGGATATTGAGTTTCATAATTATCAGGAGCTTGAACTATATAGGTCCATCAGGTCCCCTTTGCTAGCTCATAATAAATCTTGCAGTGATACAGTGTGCTTTTCCAATAAATTGGTGACTTATGTTAAATTATCAGATTGGTTGAAATTCAATAAGATCAGATAATTCATATTCATTTATCAGTTAAATTAATTTTGTAAAAAATTAATTCAAGCTAAACTTATTGAATTATCGAGAATATATATTTTCCCAGAGATTATCTAGATATTATTATTTTAATCAGAAAACTTCTCTATTGGGTTATTTGAATTAAAACTGAGGCTTTATCTAAAGAATCTTAGATAGAAAATAAAAGATTTGTAAGGATCATTTATCGTAAGTTTGACGGGCCGATCTTTAGGTTTAGCCTGCTGATGGAGTAAGTTTGGCAGGCTAATCTGCCAGTTTGGCCTGTCAATCGAACTATAATCTAATCACGTGTTTTTACGTTATTTTTTTAGATAATGATCTAGATTCAAATTTTTTGAGGCCTTATCTAATAAGGACTAACCCCTGGGTCCAACCTCTATAAATAGGGAGTAAGACTCATAAGTTATTAAGATCAGTTGAGAAATCTATAGTGAGCACTCCGTCTGTGAGTCTTGAAACTCCCCTAAGAGCTATTGTTCACAAATCACGAACCTTAGTTTTGTGTTTTCTCAATTAATAGGAAGGAGAGTCACCAAGGAAGAGTTGTATGTTGTGCGCCCATACGCACTCCAATCATAGATAGAGAATAGCAAAAAAGACCAGTTGGTTGAGGCTCTTCTAGAATGTTCATCTCTTCACGGATTGTGGGAGCTTTTTGGCAAATAAGGTTAGTAAGATTTGGTTAATTTATGCATGTAGCATGTTAAACTTGAGTTTTGAAAAATACTCTGGTATAAAAATTTTAAAATTTCTGCTACGTACTATTTTTTCAACAATTGGTATAAGAGCCAAGTTTTTACATAAATTTACGATTTTGTGATCATACTATATGTATAAATTATGTGATCTTGATCTCTTCTATGCTTAAATTTAATTTTTAGAGAGTAGGCACTATAAGGTTTTTATATATTTATATGTTATCATGGAATTATATGGTGAATGTTTATTAATTAATTATGGTTGATTAAATTATTACTATCATTTAATAATTAATTAGTTAATTTGTGCCGGTTATGGTTCTTTAGGGGTTAGAATATGTATCTAGATTTTTCATGTAATTAGATGGCAGTCTATCATCACTGTCAAGGAATTATTATTTAGTTTTAAATTTGTAAGAATTATGTAATTAAATAATCATTCGAAGAAGATGGATCTAGAAGATGGATGACAGCGTTCTACAGGTATTTCTTGAGTCTCTAATTTTATGTTTTTGAATTGTTGAAAATAAAATTAAAAAACTACATAAAAGTGTATTTTCTGAAAAACGTGATTTCTGTTCAGTCGATAAGCTGAATTCTTAGGTTCGGTAGGTTGATGGTCGTAGACCGGTAGGCCAAACCTCTTGGATCAACAGGCTACCTACGGGGTAGATTTTGACCGCTCTAGCAGCAGGCTGAACTTTCTAGTTTGGCAGGTCGATATATCATGACTAGTAGGCCAAACTATGAGGTTTGGCAGGTTGAAGGGTCATGACCGGCAGACCGATTACACAGATTGGCATGCTGGTAGAAAACTATGAATTTTTTAGAAAGGGTACGTTTTTCACTGTAGTTTTGATTTTTTTTTTGGGACAATTCTGATAAACATTAAATTTAGATATGACCAGAAATATGGAGCATTCGATTTATGCGGGATTGAAAACTTGAAAATGGATAATACATGAAGAAGGATACCATTTGAAGATTCAAGGATGAAGAATCGATAATATGTTTCAATTTATCTCTTATAATCTTTATTTTTTATTCTCTAGGGTGGGACCATAATATTATGGCTATTTATTATTATTTTGCTTGTAGCTTTACATGATTACTTTGCTTGTCTGTATTATAATATGATTTGCCATGTATGTTGATAGCATGTCATACAGAATAGGGAATACTGCTCATTAAAAATTATTCATGCATGTTCTTAAAATAAAACCTTGATTTTAAAAGATTGAGTGGGAGAAGGTTTTCGAAGAGAGGACCTATAGCCTCAATCATTGGTCCATAGGTAGCACATGTTGGTTCTGAGCCTTAGAAAGGGACTTTATCATGTACTAGGTTGGATATCTGAGAAGATAAGGTATTTTAGCATGATTTATCATTGCACACCCCTAGGTGGTGATTATAAATCATGGATAAAATATTGAAATGATGGTTATACATTCATGTTAATTTTATTATTAACCTCCCCTAAGAGTCCTGTTAATAAAACTAATGGCCAAAGAAATGATTATTAATATATGTTAGATCAAACAGGTCCTAGATGGCATATATTAATCAAGAGGGGATCCGTGATCCTAATTGAATTTGGCAAGTCTCTCCTAGGTGGTTTGTTGAATTCTAAGTTGGGAATTATCATTGTAAGGTTCTAATATTTTTAAGGTTTTGACACATAAACACATTGTATGTTTTACATAATCGTGTTATCTTACTAAATTATTATGGTATGTTTGCTTATGTTTGGTATATAATTCTTTATTGGAGATTAAAAATGTCTAAAAATGCTTTATCTTTGATACTTGACAAAGATCAATTAATCGGTGAGAATTATAATGATTGGAAATGAAACCTAAACATCGTCTTGTCCTTTGAGAAACTGAAATTTATGCTGACAACACCGTGTCCTCTTGAGCCTATGGGAGATTCCATTAATGAGCAAATCCAAGCGTATGATCATTGTAAGGATGCTAATGATCAGACCTGCTATTATGCTATGGCCAGCATGAATAACATGTTGTAGGCTCAACATGAAGATTGTGAGATTGTGAAGCAGATCTTGGATAATCTTAAAGACATGTTTGGAGGCCAGGCCCTAACAAAACGACAAGGGGCGCTTTAGAAACTTTTAAACTGTAAACAAAGGCCAGGGACATCTATAAAGGAGCATATGATGTTAGTCATAGGTTCCCTTGGTGAGGCTCAAACCAATGGAGCTGACATTGATGCTGAAACATAAATGACTATGGTTTTTTAGACTCTCTCTAAGGAGTTTATCCCGTTTAGAGCCATACTTAATTTAAGCAATAGATAGGCTATGACCTTGACTAAGTTGATGAAGTAGTTACAGAAGTTTGAACTTCTGATCAAGGAAACTCCTGCTAGTAGAGAGGCCAACTTGGCAGCTGCTTTTGGTTCCAATCCCAACCCTAGGAATGGAAAGAAGCAATAGGCTAAGAACGAGAAGTCTTTTATTCCTACAAATGGCAAGAACAAGAAGAAGAAAAAGAAGAACCCAAAAAAGGTCAAGTGCTTTTTCTGCTAAAAGGTCAGAAACATCAAGAAGAATTGTAAGGACTTCCTTCCTCGAGGAGGTAGGCGTGATCTTCTAGTTATTGAAACTTGTTTAGTTGAGGAATCTAATACACTTAGGTCATAGATTCCAGAGCAACTAATTATGTTTGTGTTTTTCTAAAGGGGTTCAAAGAAACAAGAAGTCTGCTACATGAAGACTTCAATCTTTGGATGGGTGAATCATAAGATCCGTAATCGAGGGAATAAAGTTGGGCACTTTATTTTTGTAAATATTGTTATGTTGTCTATATCCCTAATGTGAGATAGTCTGTCTTGGCCATTGGAGATGGACTTCGTAAATAGAAACATTGGTACATTGTCATAGGCAACGATGCATTTAATCGGGACAAAAAGTGTAATTGATTTAGATTAACAATTTTATCTCGGCTAATCAATTCACTTTAGACAATCATGTGTGTTGTATCTTAATCCTAAGATGAATAGTGAGCTCGTTGTCTTGACTTATGTCTTTTGATGTATCAAAGAGTGACATTATGATTTATTATAGTATGCATACCGGTGCATTAGAGACATGACTCTTGATAGCCTAGACTTGTTATTCATAGATATGGAATCCATAGCTCCTCTTTAGGAGTCGATCATATCCTCTTATATGCGTTATCTTATAATTGAAAAACTAGAGCGCTAAACCATTTGGATACATAGGTGTAACCAAATGGTATATTTTCCTTGAATGGTAAGTTTTTTGATGGTGAGATGATGGAATGTAAGAGAAAAATAATCAAGATGGTAAGACAAAATTTATCCTTAAGCCAATTATGGATATCCTATAGGGATACGATACAATATGATGTGCCATAGAGACTTAGCTATTCGGGTTTCATAATTCTATATAGTTCGAGAGTGCAGCTCTAAGCTTTTAGTGGAGTAGCATTAAAGTTGATAATTATGAAACGTATATCTAGGATATTGGGTTTCATAACTATTAGGAGTTTGAACTATATAGGTCCATTAGGTCCCCTTTGCTAGCTTATAATAAATCTTGTAACGATACAATGTGCTTTTCTAATAAATTGGTGACTTATGTCAAATTATCAGATTGGCTAAAATTCGATAGGATTAGATAATTCATGTTTATTTATTGGTTAAATTAATTTTGTGATAAATTAATTTGAGATAAAGTTGTTAAATTATCAAGAATATTGATTTTCCTAAAGATTATCTAGATATTATCGTTTTAATCAAATAACTTCTATATTGGGTTATTTGAATTTAAATTGAGTCGTTATCTAAAGAATCTTGGGTGGCAAATAAAAAATTCACAGGGATCATTTATCGTAAGTTTGACTGGTCGATCTTCAGGTTTGGCCTGCCAATGGAGTAAGTTCAATAGGCCGATCTATCAGTTCAGCCTACCAACCGAACGATAATATGATCATGTGTTTTTATGCGATTTTATCAAACAATGATCTAGATTCAAATTTTTTGAGGCCTTATCTAATAAGGACTAACCCCTGGGTCTAAACTCTATAAATAGGGAGTGAGACTCATAAGTTATTAAGATTAGTTGTGAAATCTTGAGTGAGCACTCTGTCTATAAGTCTTTGAAACTCTCTTGAGAGCTATTGTTCACAAATCACGAACTTTAGTCTTGGGTTTTCTCAATTGGTTGGAAGGAGAATCACCGGGAAAGTGCTGTACGTAGTGTGCCCATACACACTCCGATCGTGGATAGAGAATAGCAAAGAAGACCAGTTGATTGAGGCTCTTTTAGAACGTTCTTCTCTTCACGGATCACGGAAGCTTTTCGACAAATAAGATTACTAAGATTTGGTTAATTTATGCACGTACGTGTCAAACTTGTGTTTTGAAAAATACTCTAGTATAAAAATTTTAAACTTTTTGCTACGTACTATTTTTCCAAGAACATCAACATTGGATTCGATATATTCATCTAGTGCTCCATTTGACATCGCCATTTTCATGGCTTGCCATAAACCAATTAATAAATAATTAGAAGAATTATATTAATTCAAGTTAATTGCTAGACCAAAACCTTTGAACCTTAGCATTGTTATAATTATGTTGTATCTCTTTTAGTTAGTTGTTATCGGTGTTTTTATTTTTATTAAAGTTGTTTTGAATTAAGCGCACTTATTGTTAAAGTTCTATTTCTAAATTAGCTATATTTCTTGTTTTTAAAATTTCAAAATCACAAAATTTTAAAAATGAAAATTGCTGTAAAAAAAATGTGTGAATGTTGTAGCTCTTTTGTAAATAATTAACTTTAATCCCCATATTTTCAACTTAAAAATAAATAATTAATTAATATAACAAATATACTAGACCTTAGCAATCGCTTTCTCCATGGGTTCGACTTTAGATTCACTGAGTTTTATTATTTGTAACAATCATATACTTGGAGTTATTTCAAATAGCAACTTTCAAGACTAAACAAGTTTTTGGCAACGTTGCCGAGGAGCAAGCCATTGTTAGTACAATATATTTTGTGTATTATCTTTCTTTTTTTATTTTCTATTTTCTAACTTGTTTTCTATTTTATTTGTTTTTCTATTAATATTTGTAAGTTACTACTCACATAGGAATTCTGCATGCATTCCTGGTAAGTCACTATTCACATCGATTACTATTCATAGTACTATTCATTAGAACTATTTGCTATTTACTACTCATACAAAATTAAAAAAAATTAAGAAATCCAAAAAAATAAAAAAAATGTTTCTTTTTAATTATATTTTTGTTATTTGTTAGTTTTAGGATTTAGTTTTAGGGGTTTTCATAATATTTAATAAATAAAATATGGTTTTGAGGAAAAGTACACTTTTAGAAAGTTATTTTTGGGGATTGATACTAAACCTTTCCCACAATCAGTTACTTTTGGAGATTTTCTCAATACTAGTCATTTTAGGAATGCTATTCTAATCAAGAGGTTGGTATTAAGGAACCTTCAGCCTACCAATCTTTCTTGGGAACATTCTTAAAGGATATAATTGTCAAAATCTACAAAATAAATAAGACGAATGCTTTTCACTCAATATTTTATTCTCCCCGAATAAAAAAAAGCTTACCATCTCATCTCAATAACTTTTGAAATATAAATAATTTGTATGCGTGTTTGGTCTCGCGTGTCTAAAACTTGTAGATTGATTAGGAAAAATTTATAATTACAATTAGTCTCTTTGTGTCTTTACATTTATTCAAAATTGTGGACGATGAAAGTGGTCATAATGAGAACATTGTTAATCAACAAATCATCCATCTTGTTTGTTCAATGCATGATTATTTACGACCACCAAGAGAATCCACTTCATCGTGTTTGGTTTTTCCTCTCATGCTCATAACTTTAAGTTTAAATTAGGAATGATTAACTTGCTTCTAAATTTTCATGGTTTAGAATCTAAAAATCCTTATTTGCACCTTAGAGAGTTTGAAGATGTTTGTGCTACCTTCACTGACCAAAATATTTTAAATGAAATTATTACACCTAAGCTTTCCTTTTTCTTTGAAAGATAAGGCTAAAAGTTGACTTACTTCTTTAAAGCCTAGGTTAACTGGTACATGGCAATAAAGACATACTGAGTTTTTAAAGAAATTATTTCCAACTAATAAAACCAATGCTTTGAAGAAACAAATTCAAAGCTTTTCTCAAAATACAATAGAAGTCTATTTTCAATGTTGGGAACGTTTTAAGGATTTGTTACACTCTTAACCGCATCGTGGTTTTAAAAAATGGAGTTATATTAGTTTCTTTTATGAAGGTTTTACTCTTGAATCTTGTCAATTTATTGGAACAATGTTTAATGGAGAATTCATTGATAAAGAACCTAATGAAGCGTTAGATTTTTTGGATAACTTAGCTGAAAACTCTTAATATTAGGAACATATTAATTCTGAAGGTTCAGTTAGCTCTAATTTTGCTAATGCTTAAAGAGATATTCATCAACTTAGTCAAGAGAATGATCTAAATGCTAGGATTGCTAGTTTATCAAGAAAGATTAAAGCCACAGAACGTAGGAATGTTTAGGAACTTAATATTGGAACTAGGGGTGCACAAAATCCGCCCCGCAACCGCCGGCCGCCCATGCCCGCGCTCGGCCCGCCCGCGAAAAAGGGGTTTATGTCAATAACCGCCCTATTGGCGGGTTCAACCCGCCCGCCCGCATATGTTGGCGGGCGGGTACGGTTTAAAATTTTAGGGGGCGGGTTCAAACCGAACCCGCCCGCCTAATTCTTAAAAAAAAAAAAAAAATCCTAATCTAAACCCCTCCCTAAGCCTTTTTATTTTAGCCTAAACTAAACAATTGATTTCACGGTTTTCACCCTCAAATTTCCCCCTTTCTTCTATTCACACTCAAACTTCTTTCCCAATATATTATTATTACTATAATTTTTGTGATCAAACTTCAAAGTCATCTTCCGTTCAAGTCTTTGATCTGTACTACTTGTGTTCAAAATTAACATCTACGCACTTTATTCCTCATCATTATAGTTTGCTCTCCATTAACTATAATTGCTTTCAGTTTACTATTGTTATTTCCCAAAAAATAGTATTACCATTTACTTTTTATTTTTAGCTTGTCTTTTGCTTCGATCTTGTGTTTTTTGTTACCATTTGGACTTCATCGCGTACCTGCTTCATTACTATTTTTTATTTTCACCAACAATTTTCTTTTAGATCACTTTCTCTTCTTCTTCCCTTTTTTTATTTTTTATTTTATTTGCCTTTTTGGTAAATTGTGAGAGTGAATATATAACTAGGATTAGAGATTTTTCATATCCTATTCCTTTGAATTACTTCTATAAATTGTCATTGTCTTTAGGGAATATGGTCATTGTCTTTAGGCATCAAACTTGGTTGTTGTTGGGAATGCTTCATACATTATCATCTTATATTTTCTACAAATTTTCTTCACTTTTTTTAATTTAAAAAAGCTCAAAAAATTACATTGTGCATTAGTAAAGACCCAACCCGACCACCCGCCCGTACCCGCCCGCACCCGCCCTCACCTAAACCGAAACCGCCCGCCATTCCATGGGCGGTCTATGGGTTGATTAATCGCCAACCCGCCATTTAAAAAAACCGACCCGCACCCGCTCAAAAACCGCAAAACCGCCCGTTGTTCACCCCTAATTGGAACTTCGTATAATGTTTGCCAAACTCTTGGTCACTCAAGTTATGACTGCCTAGTTTTTAAGGAAAGATCTCATGAACAAAGTGAATTATACAAATCAAAATGGATCAACTTAGGAAGCTTTTTCCGTCTCCACATTCTGACACATATAATCCATAATGGAGAAATCATCCCAATTTTGGTTGAAGGAATGATCAACAACAACAACAACAAACACCACCACATCCACTTCAAAATTTTTAAAATCGTTCACCATTTCTACAACAACCTCAGAATCCACAATCTCCACTAAATCCATAATTTCAAAAGCCCCTACAAAATTTTCCATCTCCTAAAATTTTTAATTTACAAGTTAAAGCTCTTGAAGATGTTTTGCACAAATTCATTTAGAAATAGGAAGTTATTAACACTCGTACTTCACAAGACATTCATGAGATTAAAAAATCCATTTCTAAGCTCACTTCTTCACTTAGCATTAAAGAAAAAGGTAAATTTTCTACTCCCTATACATTATCCTTCTGCTAATAAAGTTGCCTCTTCAAGTTCTTTATCACAACAAGAAACTGTTAATTTTGTTTCAGCTCTTCAAAGTGGTAATAAAACTATCAATACAACTTTGAAAAGTAATGATAAAGTTAATAATAATGAGAGAAATTTTGAAAGAGAACATGTTGCTTCAAAAGAAAAATTTGCTTTTAATAGAAAAGTCTGATAAGAATGCTAAAATTTTTGAACTTTTCAAGAAAGTGAAGATTAACATTCTACTATTTAGATGCAATCAAACAAGTCCCATTGTATGCTAAATTTTTGAAAATTTATGCATAATAAAAAGGAAGCATAATGTGAGTAAGACTGCATTTTTAGCTAAGAATATTAGTTCGATCATTCAACATGATTCATCATTGAAGTATAAAGATCTAAGTTGTCTCATAATTTCGTATATCATAGGAAACACTCAAATTGACATGCATTGTTAGATCTTGGTACTAGTGTCAAACTTTAACCTTATTCTGTTTATCAACAATTAGATTTAGGTAAACTTAAGTCAACATCTCTCATATTTCAGCTAGCTGATCGTTTTGTGAAAATACCAAAAGGAGTTGTTGAGAATGTGTTAGTTTAGATTGATAATTTTTACTTTCTAGTAGACTTTATTGTTTTGGAGACACAACTTGTTGTAAATTCAAATTTCAAGTCCTTGTCATTTTTGGTCATCCATTTCTTGTAATTTCCAATGCTTTGATTAATTTGAGGAATGGCATCTTGAAATTGTCTTTGGAAACATGACTTATGAATTCAATGTGTTCAATATGTTGAAACAATTTACTGATTTTGAAAATTGTGAAGTTGAACCAACTGAGAAAGATCAGTCTTTGGTTGATAAAGTATATGAACTTGTAAATTTAATGTTGAAAAAAGGTGAAACTTGTAAATCTAATTCAGGAAAAGATAATTCTGTAAATAAGGATTTAGTTTTGAAATAAACTTATTTTGATTTAGGAAAAATGTAAAGAAAGTGCTTTGAAAATTTTTAAAAAGAGTCAATTTATATCTAAACATTATTTATATCATTTGGAATATCTTTTTGGTTTAGATTGTATAGATGTTGAACTATTTTCAACTATAACCTAGTATTTTCTTTTGTTTTTGTTTTTTTTTTTTAATTTTTGTGTGTTATTTTTGTTTTTATTTTATGTGTTATTTTCCTAAAATTCAGAGGAGTTATTCTCGAAAATTTATTTAAAATTGTTGAAATTATGGAGGATATAATCAAACGATTAGTTGATATTTTTGTATTAGCGGCCTCTAGAAACACATTTTAATGAAATAAATAACAGCAACTTCTTTAGAATTTTAGAATTTTGTAAAAAAGAAATTTAAAATAAAAAATAAAAATTTAAAAATATAAAAAAAAATTTAGTTTTCATTATATGTTTGTAAATAAATTTCTTCTTAGTCTGTTCAGTAATCTAGTAAATTACTTTTACTTAGCTCATTTTTCATTTAGCCCAACACTGCTTAAAATAGTGTCATATGTGTCTATACAATTTTTCCCATGTTTAAACAATGACCCACCTCTATATGATCTATCACTATGCATCTAGGCTTATAACTCTCTGTTCTTTCTCTCTCTAAAATTTTCTCTCTCTATTTTTGAATTCTCTACTTTCTCTCTAGAATCTTTAAAGCTTTTCTCCAAAAATTTCTTAGAAAACCTTCAAAGTTTTTCAACTTTCAAACACTTTCTCCAAAAATTCTTCAATCTCTTTTCTCTTAATCCTACAAAATCTTTTCAATACTTTCAAACACTCTCAAATCTACTCAAAATTTCTAGATCTCTATAAAGCTCTCCTAGAAATCTCTCAATTCACTCTTAAGAATCTCATCTTTTCTCTTTCATTCATCATGGATCCTAAATACGAGCATCTTAACAAACATTTCCCTTCTCTTTCTCGGAAACAAATCAGACAAAAGTACAAAACTAGAGTCATTTGTCTATGGGTTCTTTATCATTTTCATCTTCCAAGTGATATAAAAATGTATATAGAAGGTCTAGTCTGCCCTAGTGATGTAAATAATCAAGGTTTGCCTAAGATGAGTGCAAGTCTATGTGCTAAAAAAAAGAGCCCGTTATATGGAATCAAAGTGTCCTAAGTGTTCTCATCAAAACTATGCTAGGTAAGTGTCCTTTACCTAGTTATGTGTTTACAAATAGAGAACATAAGATTCAGTTTTGTAAAAATGGTCTTAGAAAAGAAAACTTAGAAGATCTCTGAGCTTCTTTTAATTCACATCTAAGTGGATACATTTGGGAGCAATTTCAAAACTTGGCCACAATTCCATGCAAAGAAAGGACGTCTCAAGAATATGATGTTAAACGACCCAATTGTTCATTTTGCAGGAAAGTTAGATGGGAAACAAGCTCTTGATCCATCTAGTTTAAAGCAAAATCTGTAAAGAGTTCTTTGCTTTTGTGCGCTTTTTATTTTCTCTTAAAAATATAAAAAATTTACTCAAGAAATAATATTGGTTTTAATGAAAATCATCAGAATAGATGAGTGATAGAATTTTCTAGGATACGTATTCTGATAAACATAAGTTTTCAATTCATTCTCGAATAAAATTTCATTAACAAAAAGATTTTTGTTTTTATGTGATTGCTATAGTAGTTGTTCAATAATTGTGTTTGTACTATTATCTTTTAATGATATTATTTTCATTTTTTTCTTATATGTCAGATGCATTATTTTCTTCGGTAGGTATTTTGTGTATTGTGTAAGATAAGAGTTATTTTGAATTTTAAACTAAGGTCCCATATTGTCAAAATTTGTATAGTCGTGTCTTGTTTTTCAAAAGTTGAATGGTATTGTCTGGTAAAAATTTAAAAAGTTCTACAGTTGTGTAATATATGTCTTTAGCTATCATGTACCTGATCCTTTGTCCTTACTCGCACTTAATGTTGTATAAGATCCTTTAGTGATTTAAGACTAAGGCAAGCATGTAAATAAAGTTTGCTTAAAAAAACATAAAATATTTAAAAAAGAGTCTTAGTCTTAGAAATCATTATGGCATCTTTTTCTTAGTTATATCCAACTTGTAAAAACATCTGTATGTTTTATGGTTCTAGTCCAGAAAAGGGCCAGCTTACTTTAAAGATGCATTTGAACTAGGTCAAGCCTTAGTTAAAAGAAAAATAAACTTAATATATTAGGGAGGTAGTGTAGGTTTAATAGGTATAGTTAAAGTTAGAGCTGTATCTAAAGCAATTAGAGTCTTAAGTATTATTCTTAGTGTTCTTATTCAAGGTCATTTTGTGATCAAACCATAGGAAATGAAAAGATAGTCCTAGATATCTGTACAAGAATTACATCCATGATAGTCACTTAAATACTTTCATTGTCTTCCCAGGATATCTAAGAACTCTAAAAGAGCTGTTTGTTGTATCAAATCAAAAATTATTAGGCATTTATTCTAAACCCATTGGTCTGTTAAATACAAATGGTTTTTTAATGGTCTTTAAAGTTTTTTTAAATAATGTTGTGGAAGAGAACTTTCTTGTAGAGATAGGAAGGAAGATCTTTGTCTTTGCCCCAAGGTGTTAAGGAATTGCTTGAAAAGATACAGGTTATCACTTATGAGACAAACACTGTAACTTCTAAGCTAGAAAGGAAGACAAAAAAAGAAAATGCTCTCATGATTTAAATCTCTCTTTCTAAACTCTTTGATCTTTAAGTTTTACCTACAGCGTATTCATTTATGTTTCTGTTCATTTTATGTTTGTGTCTTGAATAACTGCTCTTGCAAATATATATTGTTGCTCTTTCTGCTTATTCTTATTAAACATTGGGGATAATGTTCAAATTAGGGTGGGGAGAGGGTTACGAAAATTTTCCTAAATTTGACAAATTTTTGATTTCATGTTTGTGCTTTCAATGGGGCTAGTTTTAGAAACCAAACAATAAAAAAAATTGAAAAATTTTAAATGTTAAAAAATGGTGTGCTATTTGTAAAACTTTAAGATTCATATTCTCCAAAGTGGAGAAGGCTGAGTGAAGGATTTGTTTTGAAACGCATCTCAATGTAGTCTGAAAACGTTATCTTGTGTTTGTATAATATTATATTTGCATCTTCTTTTTGTAGCATGTGTGCTTGAAAGTGGCCGAGGTAAGGAATAAATATGCTCGAAAAGCATCTTCATGATGTTAGAAATAGCTAGGTAAAGAGTGATTAGCATTCTTGAAACCTATTTCTGTGTTTGTTTTTGTATCTGACTATTCAAAAAAATCTAAAAATTGAAAATCTAAAAAAATTAGAAAATTTCAAAATCTAAAAAATATTTTGTCATATATGTAAATATATGTGTTTTTTAGTGATTACCTTATGTTCGATGATGAAATCAAAGGTTTTGTCATTTTCATGACGTGGTAAAGTTCAAATATTGCTTAAGTTTATTTTAGCTTCTTGTGTTGGCCTCATATCTAAGTTGTCATTTTTCCCAAATTTGAGTATTCAATTTCTAACTTTGATTTGTTATACCAATTTAGAGACTGGTTATGTTAATATAGTCTGCTTTATTTTTATAAAATATTATAATTTGTTTGAATCCCTCTCGAAGCGAAATCCTAGGTAACACTAAGTTATGGATATAATTTAGGCCATCTTTCGATCCTTTGAGCCTTTCAAGCTAACATGTTTAAATTCTATATCCCTAACTACCCCATTGAGCTTAATATTGCTATTTTTCTTTGTCAACCACAAATTTTAGCCTAGCATTTTAATAATTCATAATTCTTTCTTTTATTTTTCACACAGACGGCATTTGATCATTTTGAATATAATTGGAGTGACGTTAATGTTATGGTAGCTTGAGTATCGTTAAGAAAGTCTATTTGTTAAGAAAGTTTGTCTGTTCTGATAATCTATTTTGATAGTCTGTTCTGAAATATGTATGTTTGTAATTTCATTACTTTGAAAGTTTGTTATATTCATTTTGTAATTTTTAGTTATTTTGAAAATAAATATAAAAATATATATAAAAAACAAAGGAAATGAAAATTCAAAAAATAAATGTGAAAAAAAGTAATAAAAAAAGTTGAATAAAATGGATGATAGATGAAATTTCAAGTTTGGGTTTGTTACTTAGGAAATAGATTGTACATTTTAAAGGTTCAAGAATTATTGTAAGTGTCTTATGGGGAATTAAGCCATAAATTAATCTTTCATCCTACATTTTTACCCTAACCTTACATTATAGGCTAAAAAAAGTCTTAATGATATTTAATAAAGTGTTATCTTATATTAGTGGAGAGAGGGATGAAAAACAAACCTATGAAATTTTATTAAAATAAATTAGTTTATATTAATATAATTTTATCTAGTTAGTATGCACAGATTAGTGATAGAAAAGCACACAAACAGGAAAATCCATCTTAAATATGAGAAATACTTTTGAAATAAACCATAAACTCGATTAATATTTGCATTTTTACATTGAGGCATGAATTTGGGATAACCATTGAGGGCAATCTGCAAGGAGTCACTGGCTTTTGAAAAATCAATCCTTTGTTTATTTTTAAAGTTTTAATTCTTTAATTGCTTAGGAGTAGCAATAAGTTGATTGGGGGATGTGATAAGACTTTAAAAATGCAACATTCTCAAGGCTAAAATCAATCAATTTACATTCATATATCTCAATAAACTCCTTAATTAAAGCATTTATGTATTAAATAGTATTTTAGTGTTTTAGTATAAAAATATGTCAATTATGAGTTTTTAATATGTTTTAATGCTTAATAATAATTTTGGTAATTTTTAGAATCATTTTTGTGTGTAAAATATTTGTTTAGTTTGAAATTAATTAAAACCGTAAAAATAATGTGTGGTAATTTTATTCTGAGTCTTAGTATGTTTTAAGTTTGTAAATATATTCTATTATATTTTTAATAATTTTTAAGGACGAGATTTTAAACTCATGGAAACAAGTTGAAAAATGTCACGTGAGATCTAGGGCTACTCTGAAATGCAGCCGATAGATGGGGCCTGTTGACACGCATCAACACTGATGCACTGATGACTAAGCAATGTCGAGATTGAAAGGTGGCACAATCCAATGGCCGAGAATGCGCCATGTGTCCCAGGAGTTTAAAATTTGAACTTTTTTTTTATTTTTTAGGCATTTGTTGTCCGATTTTGTTTGTTTTGGGGCCGTTTTACTCTATTTTGTTTCCATACTTCAAATCTAAAAATAAAAAAACACACTAAAATTAATTATTTTACAAACTTAATATTTACAATAATTTTAAAAATATTTATTTTACATTAAAACAAAAAAGCACACCAAAAATAATTACAAACTTCTAAAATTCTGAGCCCTTTCGATGGTTCTTGGCTCTCCCAACTTTAGCCCTACAAGGTCTCACTAGTCCCGCATTATGCATTAATTCATGGCTATTTGATCATGTGTTTGATGCCTGAGATCGATTTGCTTCAGTCTGTCCAGCTGCCAAGAAGTAGTAGATTATGTCCAAAAATCTAAATACTCAAGACCTATTTCAACGTGGAAAAAAAGAAGGAAAAATAATAACAAACACCACAATTTGGCACATTGGAGCTTAATTTTTAACTAAATAAACAAAAAATAATAATAAAGTATTTGAAACAGTTGTTTTCTTAAGACTATAAATACTACACCCATTGTTCTTCACCCCTCAGTAGTAGAAAAAAAAATACTATATTAAATACTTTAGTTTTAAGTTTTAGTTTTTAATTCATGTTTTTGTAAAAAAATTCCCAATTTATGTCGTAAAAATTATGTTTAATAATATTTTGAGTGCTGTTATTCTAAATATATCTTTCTAAAATTCCTTTTTAGCTAAGGAGAGAGGGAAAAATTCTAGCAAAATTACCTTAAATATTTTTAGTTTTTCTTTTTAGTTTTCTAAATAGTTATAATACAAAACTATTTTCCTAGAAAACTTAAGAATTTAGTATTTTCTTAGCTAGAACTCTAGTAAAATTTAGGTTATAATTTTTCGATGATATAAACTGGCACGGAAATATTTGGGAGGACTTTAATTAGTCATAGACAAAGAATAGCTCTGTAAATGCTTAACTTATTATTTTGTTTGTTATTTTAGTTAAGTAATATTGAAATTATACTTTTTTTATTAAGTTGAGTTTTTGTTACATTATAGACTTAAAATGGCATAATAAATGCTTAGTAATGCTTAATTTATTATCAACATAAGATAGCATAATGAATTCTTAAACCAATTAATAAATAATTAGAAAAACTAAAATAAATTTAAGTTAATTGCTAGAACGGAGCCTTTGAGCCTTATCATTGTTATAATTACCATTATATCTCTTTTAATTATTTGTTATCAGTGTTTTTATTTTTATTAAAGTTATTTTTTATTAATCACACTTGTTGTTAAAGTTCTATTTCTAAATTACTTGCATTTCTTGTTGTTAAAATTCCAAAATCACAAAATTTTGAAAATAAAAATTGCTGTAAATAATGTGTAAATATTGTAAATATTTTGCAAATAATTAACTTTAGTTCTCAAATTTTTTAGCTTAAAAATAAATATATAAATAAATAATATAACAAATATATTGAACCTTAGCAATAGCTTTCCTTGTGGATTTGACCTCGGATTTATTAAGTTTTCTTACTTTATACTCAAGGTTATTTTGGATTACAACTTTTAAGACCGAACAATTCTTTAAATGCCAACACGGGATATAATCCGAGTGTATTTGACCTGCACGCTCCAAATTTTCTTTGCCCCTGAGAGATCGTCCTTTGAAACAACAAAAGAATCTATTTAGCCACAAGCTCCAGCATATTATGCAAAAGAGGGCATGTCCTCTTTATGACCTTTCTCAAAGACCATACTACAAAGTGAGTAGAATGGCCCTCTTTTGAAAGGTTGAACCAGATTCTATAAAGACATATCCTTCCATGCTTCTTTGGCCAACTGACAAGACCACAAGGCATGAGATACATCTTCGACATCTTCATGGTATCGAGAACACAAGGTTGAGCAATGGATACCTCATGTCACCAAGTTAGTTTTGATAGCAAGGGCATCATGGGTTGCTCGCCACACATGGATTTTAACTTTACTTGGGATCTGCAAACCCACAGTCGCTTCCACCACCTTTTGCCTTACATCCAGACTGGAAGATTCGACATGTCTACACCGTAACATCTCAACTTTATAACCCAAACAGACCAAATACAACCCCATGCTATTGCAGTGCTAGGTTGGAGAATCCAGCCCCCCTCTAGAATCAAGTGGTAAGCTAAGCACGAGATTTTTGTCAATAGGCCATAAGAGTGACTCTAGAGCTCGAGAAGACCACTGTCCGTCAACAATGAGACTATTAACATAAAGATCGTGCTCTCCAAACCGAGGTCGAGTAACCGTCTTAAAAGAGTAAGGTTGAGGCAGCCAAGGGTCCTCAAAGATTTTAACATGAGACCCATCCCCACTGACCCAACATAAACCAGCCTCCAGAAGTCCTCTCCCCCATAATATGCTTCTCCAAACATAAGACGGATTACGTCCCATCTAAGCTTGTAAAAAATTGGTATTTGCAAAATATTTGGCCTTCAAGACACGAGCATAAGTGAGTAAGGATTTGTTATAATTCTTAACTTAGCCATTAGAGCAGGGCTAAAAAGCAAGCAGGTCTCGGGAGCCCATTCCTCCTTCGCCATTTGAACGACATAAAATCTCATCCACCACCCCACCAAAAACGAGCCACAAGCGACTGAAGATCATCACAATGAGTAGCAGGTAGTTAAAACACTCATGGCATAAGTAGAAGTGGCTTGGGTGATAGCCTACGACCATTATAAGCACTTCCTTACCTCCAAACGAAAATAGTTTACCCTGCCACAGTTGATACTTCCTCCAAACTTCTTTAGTATTATCAAAAAGCCGTCTCTTATTTCGCCTCATAAAAGATGGGAGAGAGTTTAAAATGGTGCCCCGTTTAGCCTCATCCAAATTAGGACTGAAACTGGCATCAGTTTTTAAAGACTAATCCTCTGTCCAGACCCCTTTCATATTTCTCTAGCACGTCCTTGATCATCTGGAAATTCTCCTCTTCTGCCCAATAAATAATTATACCATCATCAACAAACAATAAAATGGGATATTTCGGAGCCTGTCAAGTGCATTGGATACCCGACAGATGGTGTTTGCTCTCTGCCTTCCTCAATGAAGATAATCGTCTGCACACAAGAGGAAAAAGTATGGGGAGAATGAGCATTAAAAAAAAAAAAAAAACTTTTAAAAGTTTGTCTAAAAATTATAATTTCTATAGTAATTGTAGTTAAATATTGCTTTATTGGAATATTAAGTTTGAACTATTTGTATACTTAGAAGTCAAAATTTAAGGTGTGATCTAAACATTTAAATGGTATTAACAATGTGAGTAAGATATAATTAAAATTTAGGATATACTAGAAAATATTTTAAAAACATATGCAAAATTTGTAATTAAAAAATTTCAGGGGAAAATTGAAGGTAAAAGTGCAAGAAAATCTATTTTGGGTGGGGCGGTGTTAAGGTGTAAAAGAGCACAGCATAGAGGTGAACAAAAAAAATCCAAGAATCCAATTTAACCTATCAAATGAAATGATAGATAATGCAAATCCAATGACTCTAAATAAGAATTTGCATCAATTCATCTAGTTCGATTTTTTATTAGGTTTTGGGTTGAATTTTTGATAATTTGAGATAATCCGACTCACCTAATGTAATGTATATGTATGATATTTACAATATATTTTGTAATTTTAATATAATCATGTACTTTAAAAAGTTATAGTTTATAGTGGATTTCTTTGGTTTCATATTTCTTTTTAGTTTCTAGTACATATTAAACAATTTCTTAAAAAAAAAAATTGTTGTCTTATATGATGTTTGAGAATTGTGATTTGAACTAATTTTAGTTTAAGACCCTCTAACATGAAAGAGCTTTATCCTATAACGACTAAAAGTTTTAGTTAAAACTAAGATTACCAAACACACTATTATTTGTTCGTATGACTTATGTATTTGAACTTGTTTTGTAAACTTTTATTTTTAAATTTGTCTATGACTTTGGGATAATTTTGGAACTTGAAATTTCGTAAGAAAACCAATATGTAAGGAATTTTAGTTTTTTTTCGTATATTTCTTATTTTGGTAATCACATGTATTTCTTATTTTAGTAAACAACTAGTTTATTCTTTCTTTTTTCATAATGTTCAATATGATCAACCCACCCAATCTACTCAAATTTTTATTGAGCAAATCACTTTTAAAGTTTGAATGCATTAGATGATTAGATTTAAATCAACCCACTTGAACTTCCATTGAGTGAGTTGAAAAATCTTTAAAACTCGTCAAATCCACCCGATGTTTACCCTTGACTCCAGCTATGGTTAATTGTTAACTAAAAACCAAATGCCCTTAAAGAGGAAAAAATGAATAAAAAAAAAAAACACTTAAAATTCAAATATAGGAAGAAAATTTTTCAAGATTAACCTTTAAATAAAAAAAATAAGAATTTGGCATAAACTTGAAATGTGAAGTTTTTTTTTTTTTACAAAAAAACCATACAAAATAAAATGTATGATTTTTTCGTAATCTCAAAATGCGGAGTATAACAATTAAAAAAAATCCATGAATAAGTTGGCTCTATGTTTTTTCTTGTTTTATCACTCTCAAGTAAGATTTTTTTTTAACGATTATAGATATTACCAACCATGGTATAGTGCATTTCAAACCTACTCTTTGTTTCTTTTTTTCTTTGTTGTTTTATTCCCTACAATTTGAGCTTATAAAATGACTAAGATAATACCTTTAAATTTTAAATTTATGGAAATTATGCTCAGCAAACAAAGCATATTTTGATCTTGGATTGATGAATACATCCTCTGCATAAGCTTTTTAACCAAAAATTCATTCAGGCGCTATGTTTAAAAAAGTTCTGTATTATTATTGTTATTATTATTATTATTATTTATTAGAGAAAGTTTACAATTCCTTTTAGGATTAATTACAAAAATTCTCTTTAAATCATAACCTTTATAATACTTTGCTCCTAAAAACTTCAAAACTTAACATCCGTTTTTGTGAAATATGAACTATTAATAACAATAATCATTATGCTAGAATTTCAACGGCAAATTAATGAACAATTTTAAAATTAAGTTTCTTTTTATAATTCTAGCTATAAAAATAACCAAAAAATTAAAATTATAATAAAAAGTCTTTATTGATAATTAAAAACAAAAAAAATTCAATTAAAAACATATTACTATCTAGATCCCTTTTTTTTTCAATATACCAAAATTTTCTTTAAAATTTTATTTTTTTAACACTCAAACAGTATTTTAAAATTTTAAAATGTATAAATACCAATGTAAACTTCAAAAATATGAAAAAAAAAATTATTAATACTATTAGAGTTTTTTTTCTCTTTGAGAATTTAGTATCATATTTTTTTGTTATTTTGAATATATTTGTGTTATATTCTTTTTTGTATCACTAAAGTATATAACTTTTAAAATTTCAAAATACTTTTTGTGTTTAAAAAAATTAATAAAATTTTGGTATATCAAAAAAATATATTTCAATAGTATAATGGTTTTAATTGATTTTTTTTTTTTTTTTTGTTTTTAGTTATTACTAAAGACTATTTTTATTATAATGTAAATTTTGATGGTTATTTTTATAACCAGAATTACCAAATAGCCTTAATTTTATAGTCATTTGTCAATTTTTTGTTAAAATTTTAACAAAAGAATAAATTTTGTTAAATAGTTCATACTTCAAGAGAACGGATGTTAAAGTTTAGGAGGGATAAAATGCCAAAAAGATTATCATTCAAGCAAATTTTTGTAATTAATCCTTCCAGTTAAGCAAAAATAGCAGCCAATTAGTAATTAGTATTTTGTAATATATTTATTCATTTACTATCATGTAACAAAAATATTAATTAGAATTTAGAAATTAGATGGGGAGAGGAAAAAACAGTGTCGAAAGCGCGGCCAAAGAGCTTTCCAGGTGACACGTTAAAGAAAGACCCTGTAGAAAGATCTCCATCCATTCTAGTTTACAACGGGAGACCACACTATCGGACATTATTCCTTCAGATGAGAAAATATGGTGACAGATCTCTAAGCTCTATCCAGAGACTAAAAGATTGAATAACAACAAAGCAAAAATGGTGTGCTTCTACACTGCACAGTTCTGTAACATAAAATGGGTCAAACGCTTATACAACGTCAAAACTCTTAGATGAGAAACTATCACTACTGTACAATATCGTTAGACTCAAGTGTGCAGATAATCACAAGATGCGCCCTTCTTGCAGTGTCCATTCTCATGGAACTTGCAAACCCTCTGCCCTTTAAAAGGGGCCCTTGAATGTCCACCGCCTCCACCACCGAATGATGACTGTCTGTTCCATGGTTTACCTCCACCATAACCAGAATCTGTGCCTTGAGAACCCATATCCCTCTGGTTCCCAAACCTATCGGTGGTGTAACTTCGTTCACTTCCCCAGTTGCCTTGGTTCCCGCTCGGGCCGGCCCAAGCAGGATTTGCATTTCCAGGCACTTGTCCTTGACCATGAGCAGGCCAACTTTGATTCACATTGGCATTCATAGGTGGCGGCCCCCAACTAGAAACTGGATTTCCATGTGTTGACCCATGATTGGGCGCTGCACCCCATCCTGGATTGGTGTTTCCGGGAACCAAACCCTGACCCGGAACTCCCCAGTTCATGTTTGTATTTCCTGGTCCTGGTCCTGCCCAACCTATGTTTGGATTTGCGGCCGCTGGCCCCCAACTAGGATTTTGATTCTCTTGTCCCATTCTTGGAGCGGCATTTTGGTTACCCACAACACCCATATCCCAGGGTAAGTTGGGCGGAGCAGGAGGCTGAACATTTGGTTGATTACCTGAAACTGGAGGTCTCCAAGGATCGGATGGCGGGACAGTTTGGAACCCAGTTGTTGGAAAATTCCCCCCTACATTTCCTCCGCTAAATGATGCAGCAGAGGTGTTGATGGTTGGAACGTTGCCCCATTGACCATGAGCTCCTGGTTGTGCAGGCATTACAACATGATCATTAGTTTCTATTTTCTGGGATGGAGTGCCTCCCCAGGTCTGGGATTCACTCCCAGGCGTTGGGGTTGACACAATCATTTCTGGTGTCTGAACAGGAGCAGAACCCCACCCTTGTGTCTCGACAGAAGGGAGATGACCAGCTACTGACTGAACTAGACTCTGTAGATTAGAAACGACACTTTTTATATCAGCACTTGTACTTAGGGAAGCATGATTCAATACAGGGGCTGAGATTGCCGGTTGATGGTGCGTTGCAGGGTCATTTGTAGAACCAGAAGGCATAATCTTTTCTGGGTTGGATGCTGGATTCATACCAGAAAATGAACCAGCAGATACAGGATTGTTTGACCATTTATTTTCATAAGCTTGGACCTTTGTTGTGCCAAGGGGAGTCTGTGATGGGGTAGGTGAAGGAAGGTTTGTTGAACCCCATCCATCAGAAGAATATTTTGGGACCTCAACTGGCTCTGGAGCGACCTTGCTTGCCAAAGAATTAGTTTCGCTTTGAGGCCTCCAACTTTCTGCTCCAACTTGGACTTCTGTACCTCTAAGTAAGGCTGCTCCTTGAGGCTTACCAGAATGTGAGGGTGATGGATGTAAATTATGTATTGCCTGAACCTTGTCTTTCTGTAACTTTCCAGCCAATGCATCAGTCAAAAGTATGGAGTCATCTTGCTTCTCAGTTATTTTCCAAATTCTCAGATCGACAGGGAAATAGCCAGTGGCACTCCACTTACGCAGCTGCACAATGGAAAATGGTCCCTGGACTTTCCCCGATGGATCCTGATAATGCCAAATTTTGTCTGATTCATTGATCTTAGCAGCTGGTTCAGCAACCCCAGTACCTCCTGACTTTTCTGAGACAGCTGCAGGAAATGACTCAGCTATTACCCCCAGCTGTGTACTTCTAGAACCAGTTTCTAAAGTCGACATTTTGTGCTTCTCCCAGCTGTTTGGAGGTTGCATTTCTCTGTCTCTTCCTAGGCTCCACGTCTCGGTCACTATCTCACCAACTCCAGTCGTATCCTCCACTTTGTTAGAGAACCCTCGACTAGACATGTTCCTGCTCAGTTCTTGATGCGTGCTGGAATAATTCCTGGTCCCACTCCAGGTATCACTAAGAGCGGATCCACCTTTCCGTGGAGAAACTGGATCCCTCTCTCTCCTCCCGAAGGCAGAACCTCTTGGCCTCATGTAGTTTTCTGCATAAACAGAAAGCTAAACCATTAATTGATCCAAAAAAAATGTACAAGAGGAAATGATGTAAATTCACTAGACAGTCTAGGAACCTTGTCTCTTATCATCTGTTTCTTCCTCTTCTTCAGACTCAAAACTTGGATCCATGTTGGGGTCTGCATGTATTTCTGGAATTTCTTCTAACCTGCGCTTACGTTCCTCAGGTGTCTTCAGAAGTTGCAATTTCTCAACACACTCTCTAAGCGTGATATCAAGTCAAAGACCACCCCATAATTGCTAAATGCATGAATTTTCCACAACATAAAATGAAATAATTTCAAAGAATTACAGATACAATGGTAACAAGAAAGCTATTATTCCTTAACTCTCAACTATCCAACAGTATTGTTTTGTTCTCTCCCAATAAATAACTCAAATACGTTCCTACCCCTGATCTAAATATCATCATGTAATGTGCAAGCAAAGTGTCAAAAGAAAATAAAAGAAAAGAAAAGAAAAGGGAGGGAAGGGGGGGAAAAAGCAGCGAGAGAACTTCAAGGAACATTTCAAATGAAAAAATGCAAATAAATCCATAAACAAAAGGATATTCCTTCCTCCGCCCTTTTTCACTTGCTCGGTCACAAAGATGGCTAAGTCGCACCACCTCTGACTCTAGCCACTGCATGAAAGCAAATAAAATGTATCAAAAAACGTAGATATACATGAATACAACACAATCCAACATCCACACTAACAACGAGAAATGAAAGGACCTATCAACAAGCACGCAGGAAACCTGATAATATACAGGAAGGTTAAGGCATTTATTACAATTATTAAAAAAAAAAAAAGAAAAAAATCCTTTCCATGGAAGGATAGATGATGAGACAAAGTTAAGGAACTTTCAGAGAGGTTTCAGAAGCTTGTGTATCTATGTTCTTTTCTTCTACCAGGACACGACTTAAATATTTTTCTCCCATGTCTTTAATTAGCTAAAGTTCCCACAGTACAGTGAGTAACCATAAAGCAGCGTTCACTCATACAGCTTTGATAATAGGACAGCATGAATAAGAAAAATCCAAAGTCAACTAAAAAGATACATCATAGCCCAATATGTCAATAAGCAATACCAAATTAAACACATTCCTAATGCCCCGTGAACATTGCTTGTTATGTGCGTGGAGACAAAAAAGAGTGCAAAATTAAGTGGCTTGATTAAAGAGAATGAATCCTCAATGGAAGTGAGAACATAATTTGTGGACCAGACACAAATAAAGCATTCTTGCTCTTAGAAAAAGTGATTTCTAATGACATAGTCTAGTACCTTGGACAGCCACAATGGGCTAAGCTCTTATTTTATTAAGATAAGAGGCCTGGTTAAGTAATTAAATTTCGCCTTTCACTTAGATTAATCTCTTGATGTTTGATTTTTAAATAATAGCCACAATCAACAAAGGAGAAGCAAGAGACTGACCACCTATTCACTGGGGTTCTATTAGAGCTTCATGTAATAGAAATTCTAGAGTCTGAAAGAGATGCAAAATCAAGAACACGCTAATTTCTTCTCTCTCTCTCTCTCTCTCTCTTTTTGTCCCTGTCATCTTTTCTCCATAGATTTCTTGAACATATTGCATCAGCCTAAAACTGAAGAAAAATTTTAAACATCACCTTACAACACACTCAAAAGCTACTCAAGCCTCCATAAGATTCTACCCTCCTAACCCTCATTCATGAATTAAGATGCAAAATTTAACCAATCAGGTGCTCATCAGAGTTTAGGTTCTTCTATTAATTACACATGTTTTTCTTTCTTAAAATTGAACATGAACCAAGTTCACGACTCTGAGAAACATGCAACATCTACAAGGAACAAAATAGGACAGGTTAAAGGAACTCAACTTACATCTTTGACTCTGACAGCTTGAAGTGCCATTGCTTTTTCTTGAACATTACCCTACAAGGTAATGAAAATTAAATTTTATGAGTCTTATTATCGTTATCATAAAAAATAAGATAAAATAAAATTAAGGCAGAATGTAGAATTACCACAGTTAGCCGGTTGATGAGTCCACACTTTATGCTCTGACGCAATCGCTTGCATTCATCCTAACAATAAAACCAAGTAAAAGTTGATAATTGAATTAACAAAAACATCCATATATAAAGAGGAAGAGCCATAAATATTTCCAAATCCTAATTGCAGAAAGCTTTACAATGCTATAAGCTTATTAAAAGGAAACTTTTTTCAGCTAAAAGGATAGTCTTAAACAAGCTTTTAAACAAGCAGTTTAATGCTAAGAAATTCTCATTTCCCTTTTTTCCCAGCGTTTCTTCCCCACTTTAAATTCTGTTTCAGAGAGAGGGGGCGGAATTTATGCATCACTTTAGTTGCATATGCAAGTACATTTCAGATAAAAGTGAAGTTTTCAGTTGGTATATCCACCATTCAAAAAATGAACAAATCCAAATCGGAATCCTCTTAAGAGACCAAATTCATGTCATTTCAACAACTCCAAAAAGGAAAACAGATTGTTGAGCTGTGGAAATAAAAGTACAAAAGCTGTAAATCGCTTAAAAGATCATGTCAAATCACCTCAGTGAATTCTTGATTTGAGATTATATCAATTGAAACAATCTCTGTCTTGTTTAAGTTTAATATCTCAAGCAAGATATCTGTCATCCTTTTACCAACTTTATATGGCTCAGCAGCTTTGCATGTACCTGTTCAAATATCATTTTAGAAAGGACCAAAGTTTAAAATAGAGAAAACTTTGATCGTTCTATGCTTGGGCGAAAAACAAGACAGAAGACATCTCATAAGGTATTTACCTACAATTTGGACCAGCCTATACAGATCTTGCTTTTGACCACTACCTGAAATTCTTATTCTCACAAATGCACCAACTACTTTCTCATGAAAGTTTTCAGTACTGTCAATAAGATCCTCAACCAAGTTACGTCTCAAGTAAATTAAATTAATGTTGTGAATGTCAATGGCAGCATAATCATCAAGATTAGATTGAGGCCCTTTCCCATCAACCTTTTTCCTTGTTTTACGTTTCTTGTCTTTACCAGCCCTCCCTAGAGCATCAGAGTTCCCATCAGCCTCCAGCTGACTTGCTTCAGTATCAACAGTACTCCCCTGAAGATCATCCGCATGGGCATCCTCTTTTATGAGAAAATGGGATTCAAGCAGCTTTAACATTTCAAAGTGCCCAACATGTGGTTTCCCAAACAGATTCTCAAGCCGTGAGTCACAAATTATCTGACTTTTCCTGCGAGGATCACGGAGTTTGTTTCTTTTTATGTACTCTAGCAAGAGAGCTTGTACATCAAACTGAGACAGAACTGATGCATCACCATTTCTCATGTGCGTGACAAACTCTAGGAGTTCTTTTGATGCCCACTCATTACTGTCATCAGCAGCTAGCCCTTCATAACTAGTTATTGTGCTCCGTGAATCCTTGTCTTTGGTACGGGACTTCAAACGTCTTCTAGTCTTTCTTCTTTTGGAATTGCTAGACTCTAAGTTACCTGTAGAACCATCACTATCTGAGCCAACATCATTGTTTGGGTCAAAAGGCTCATCTGTCGACTCTTGCTTGGAAGCATGTGAGTCAGATCCTTTCCATGGACTTTTGGCCTCAGCAAGTTCATCCAACGTTAAAGATAGTTTCCCCTTCAAGTCCATCCAGTAATCTTTGAAAAGATATTCAAAGCTACTTCTGTCATCAAAATCTACATCATTCTGAAAAACATATAGACCAAAAGTAAACACATAAATGGGATGCCATAGCAATTGATGCAAAAAGATGTAGACAATTTGAAAATACAATTGCAAATTCCAGAGGAAAAGAAAAGGAAAACAGAAGATTAAGCTTGGGATAGTTTCACACTTATAGATTGAATAAAATTTAGCAACCATATTTAAAAATACACGTAAGAAGGGGGAGAAACAACCAAGGATAATATAACTCAGAGTATCAATTGCCAAAGCATCTACCAATCAATGCCCTACTGTCAACTTGAAATCTAAGTCAATCAAAACTAAAAAAGAATAATAATAATAATCAAAGTCATATGGACGGTTAATTCCATATGTAAAAGTCATAACCAAAGACAAAAATTACAAAGACATTTAAAGATGGGGAACAGACATACTTCATTCTTTTCAATCGACATGATAGTTTTCATGCACGTCTCGCAAAATCCTTTGTTTCCTCGAACGCATAATATAACAGCAGATTTAATACAGGCCTTGCACAAGGAGAAAGTGCAAGTGTAACACATGTAGTATGCATTCTTCCCACAGTTACTACAGAGGTGCCAACCTAAACATATAAAGATCAAACTCCATAAATCTCACCTGAACAACTAACAAAACTCTAAACAAGCAACCATAAGAAGCTAAACTAAGTATTATTAAAGTAAAACAGAAAAAAAATCACCCAAAAAATTCAACTTACCACAGTTCCAACGACCCTTGGTTCGAAAGAACGCCACATCGCGATCAACACATGCGGGGTGGTAGGCCTTAGGACATCCCCTGCACACATCCAAAGAAAACAATCCCACTCAATTTCTCAAAATTAAAAAAAAAAAAAAAATCGACTAAGAAAAAGCCCACGAAAAGAAAGAAAGAAAGAAATTGAAAAAAAAAATCACCTTCGATCACACAGGACGAGCTCGCCCCCATCAAAGCAAATGAAACAGACGTCCTCTTCCATCTTCTTCTTCGAGGAGACTTTGGCAGGAGACTTAGCATTCTTCTTGCGCTTCCTTTTCCCCACACGAGTCGCTTCCTCTTCTTCTTCCTCTTCCTCCACCACATCCATCCTTTCAGCCTCTATCACTTCCTCCATTATGTCGGCCTCCTCCGTCTCCTCTGCCTCCAATGCTTCCTCATCCATGCCTTTGTCTTCATCTCCCTTCGCCTCCTCTTTCTCTTCCTTCTCCATCTCGGGCACATCCGTCGTCTCCATCTTCTCTCCCTCTCCTTCTCCCTCTCCCTCCTCTCCGTCCTCTCCCTTCACAGTCGCATCTTCCATCTCCGTCTCCTCGACCGGCAAAGCTAAATTCGCCCCTTCCGTGGCCGCCCCAACTTCACTTTCCTCGGCAACATTAGCCAAAACTTCCGTCTTCTCCCCAGCTAACTCCTCTGTCTCATTAGCTTTATCGTCCACCTTTCGCCGCTCCATTGCCAATTTCCTCTCCTTCTCCTCCTCCTCCACCGCCGCTGAAAAGCAGGGTCCACCATCCACCTCCCTCTCCACGGCCTCCTCCGCCACATCTGCAGCCTTCGCAGCCACGGCAACTGCCTCCTTTGCCATGACCAATTCCTCCGCAACATCAACCGCGGCCTTCTCTTCCTTTTCCTGTACTTCCGCCACAACCTTCCCTTCCTTTTCTGGTACTACACTAATTTCCGCATCGCTTTTCTCCATTTCCTCGTCTTTGGCCTCCTCTCCTTCAATCGCATCGCCGCCGACCACCGCCTCATCTGGCGGCGGCGGTGGGGGATCTTCCAACGGCTCCGGCTGGGGTTGGGGTTCGCATTGCGGCTCGGTAACTCGGACCTCCTCCCTCGCGCCGGCCGTAGTCGCGCCGGCGTCTTCAACTAGAGATTGAGGTTCGTTCACATTTGAAGCCTCCTCTTCTTCGCCTCTCATTGAAGTAGCTAAGGAAGAAAATCGAAATTGAGAGCACGGAAAAAAAAAAAAAAAACCCTAGGATTGAGAGGCTAGGGTTTTGGGGGGTCCAGTGCTGGCTAGAATTGCGTCGTTTTTTGGTTGCACTGAAATGTTACAAACTGAAGACAGAGAGAGAAAAAGAAACAGAAGAGAGAGAGAGGGGGCAAAGAAAGAGCCCGAAGCCGAGTTTTGCAAGAGCGGGAAGACGAAAATACCCCCGGTTGCCCACGTGGAGCTTCCGTTTTTGGCCTCGTGGACTTTTACTTTTTTAGATTGGACATCAACTTTGTTTAAACCAATGTTTTCCGTTTGAGGGCAGATAACTTATGTGCCCATCGTTTATATTTACTATAAATATTTTTAAAATATATTATTTACGTTAAAAAATTTTAAAAATCTAATATTTTTCTTATTCTAGCAATGAATTTGACCAAATTCTCTCTTGTTTCATGCAAAAACTGTAACCCAAGCCTGTGCTTTGCTTTTTATTATTAGGCCAAAAAGACAAAAATATCCCCAAGATGACCACTTGGATTTTTAATTTTTAGGCCTCTTCGACTTTAACTTTTCTTGCAGTGTAAAAATTTACAGTGCAAATAAAGAGGGTGTTTGAAAGAATAATAAAAGCCGTTGGTTAGAATCACTTTTGTTGTAACATGTGAAAGCTTTACACTGTAATGATTTTTTTATTATTGTTGTAGCATGTGAGAGCTTTACACTATTTATAACTAAAAAAGTGGTAGAAACCACATCCAAACAATCGGTCAGGCATTACCTGAACAGAAAAAGTTTATGCCATATAATATTCATATTACATGCTAAGTTGTATCACAAATGAAAGCAAATCTTAAAAATTAGTATTGCTAAAAATTCCCCTTTGAGTAAATTAGGTGGTATAACACTTTTTCACTACTAGTATTGAGTTCTCTGACTTTTTTCCTTTCTTCAATTCATATCACTTTTACTAGTTAAAAAGGCTAAAATACCCTTGCATAACCCATGTTTGCCTAACCTAATGCAAAATACTTGTGATCAATTATGTTTTTATATTTCTTAGAAAAGGAATGCTTCAAACTTTCTCATAAATGATACAGAAGTGATATTTCTCAAATTCCCCTGCTTTTCATGTTTTTCATTTTGAAATTAGGAAGAATGAAGAAAATTAGGAAGAATGAAGAAAATTAGGAAGAATGAGGAAAATAGATCATGTTCAGGTGGAATGAGGCCGGGGAAATAACATAAATTTTTGAAATTCCTACGACATCCTTACAGAAACCTATCTTCCTCTTTTCCTTTTCAAAACTTTCCCTTCAAGGGAGGAAGGCCGCCTAACTACTAATGTCATCGTCTTCACGAACCACCCTCGTTTACTCGTCGACAAATACCTCAATCACAACTTCACCATCCTCGAGTTAGCCCCACATAGAGACCACTGGACCGTTGCCTATGCCACCCTCCCTTCCCTCGTTGATCAATCCCTGGTGTCTCTCCTTAAGTGCAATTTTTCTCTTAGGCTCTCACTCATTCTCTCCCTCTAGGAGGATCTCGACATAGATCTCTACGCATTTTTAATGATGTGCAACAACAATCCACAGCCCCACGAGTTGTCCAATAATCAACGCAATCTTTCAATGTGATTTCTCAACATCCAAGCGAGATTTGCCATTCATCTTCAACGACAACATTACAATTTCTTGATCTCTTCCTCGATTTCTTCTCTGGCTAGTATTTTTTCTAGTAGCATTGATCTCGTCTTTAGCTTTAGTCTTCTTCTTAAATGGATATTCTCCAAATGGCAACACTAAACAGATCTAGGGTTAGCAAATTAGGAATTTTGTAGTTGGGAGCATTTCGGTCATTAGTTAATCTGGAGTTACACCTAAGAAGCCTAATTGACCCATTATTGAATAATGTATATGAATATACTATCACGCTTAATTGTCTCAAAAATTAGCCTATTTTATTTACAATTTCCCCTGAAATAATTACACTAAATAATTTGTTCAAGACTTGTTTTTAAAGACCAATTCAAGACTTTTTTTTTTTTTTTGAAAAATAAAACCATTTAAAGCTTATTATTTAAAATATGTCCTTAATTTGAAAATATTTTTTAACTTCATTTTAAGGTAGTCATAAAATGTAAATAATCATACATCTAATTTTAAGGAGGGATTAATAAAAGATTAAAAATGGTCATTTTATATTTTTAAAAAAGGTCATTTTATGGATTTATATGCAAATATCATGACTTATAGACATTTCTTTTTCATCATCTCTATAATGGATTTATATACATGATTAACTCTTTTTTTTAATGGTGATTTTCTCTTTTTTGTTGTTGTTTTTCTTTTAATTTTTATTATCTCTCATGTGTGTTTTTTCCCCTTTCTTGTGTGGGTTTTGTTGTGAAATTTTCAAGAAAAAAAAAAGGGCCCAAGTACATAGTTTCTTCATCCCCTCTACGATGAAGGCATGATCATAATTTTAATTCGTGAGGAACTTTTTTTTTTTTTTTTAAGTTAGGAATGTTAATACAGATTATATAGAACAATTTGATTCAAACACAAAGCAAGTTTTGTAAGTTAAGGTTGGAAAAAGAGGTCAATTAAGACCAATCTCTTGACCTAAAATTGGCCAATAACTTTAAAAAGATGGACAATTTTGCCTAAACATGACTTGTATAAATCCATTCCTACACACATATACACATGCATGTTGAAGTCCTAAAAACTTATTTGATGTTTAGACGTGGAAAAAAAAGGAACAACATCACTTAAAATTAGAAACCTTAAAACTAAATGAAAAACATTTCCACTGTTCAATATTTGTCTAAAAACACTACTCAATATTACACGAATTTTGTGCTATTTATGATTTCATGGGACATTTGCATGTCACAAATTCACATATCAATTTGTGTCATGGGTCGTATTTCTTCTTTGCCAAAACTAACCTTTTAGAATTCTAAATGCCAAGTAGTAATTGATACATTTTATATTGGCTTTTGAAAAATAACAAAAAAATAAAGTAATTTAGGAGTTTAGGCATGTAATATCCAAAAAAATTCATTTATTTAAATCTAAAATTTATTTAGATTTAAATAATAAATTTTCCTCGATAAATCATATTTTTTGTAAAAATTACGATAAAATAAAATATTTACGGATCATATTAGTGAGGATTATGTATGTAAATTCTGTACAATTCAGTTTATTTTAATATGTAGATTTTATGAGTATGATCATTCAAAAATTTGTAAAATACTCTTAAGATGGAATTTATATCGCAATAATTATAAACTTTGTGGTATAAATTAATAAGGAGAAAGAAATGTTAATTAAAGTAAACAATCATGCCATAGTCTAAGCAGTATAAAAAAGGTTAGTTGCCAATCAAAAAACTTGGTAAAAGATTTTTGTGTTTACAATTTATCAGTTGATGAAAACAGTGTAAAAAGGTACACATTAGTAAAAATAGCACATAATATAACAAAATGGTACTGACAAAGTACAAATGCAGATATATGAAAGGCAGTGTTGGAGGATAGTTGGTATGGAGAAAAGTTAGTCGGTATAATTTTAGGTTGTTATAGATAATATCTTCTCAAAATTCTACATTGACAGTATAGAAAAAATATAATGTAGTGTAAATTTATACTATGTAAAAAGTTTGTAGAACCCACTTACTTTAACATAAAAGGTTGAAATTTTATCACCCACCCTATGGAGACACACGATAGCCCTTGGTGGTGGAGACAAATATTTTAATTCAATTTTTGCCCCAAAAGTTGAGAAAATTACAAAATGGCCCAAAAAAGAAAGCTTTTAAAAAAAGAAAAGGTAGTCAAAATTTGATAAAAAATCTTCCTTTCTTCTCCTAGCACACTTGAGGCCCTAACCCACTCCCTCGAAATTGTCTTTTAAATTTTATCAAAGAATTAATTTCTAAGATAGTTCAAGAACAAAAGTCAAGTTAAACAAGTTTTAATCAAGGTAAAAACCCTAACTTCTCTTCTTTCTTTAGAGTTTTTCTTTTGATTTTGGAAAGGTTTTTTATGAGGAATTTTTCATGGTATAATAGTGAAAGATCACAAACTTCTACAAGGGAAATTGTGGGTAAAGCCTAAACTAAGCCTTAGAAATTATGTTGTTATTAGTAATTTTGTTATGTAAAAATTTAGTAGGGACTATGGCATACTTAAGAGATATTACGATATGTTTATGTGACTTTTTTTTATGCTTTATGGTGTTCATGTTGTGAGGAAATAGGGCTTTTAAGTTTAAAAACCCTAAGTTTGAAAATTTTGCTTAAAAAAAAGTAATTTAAGATATTCTAATGGAATTGATGGTTTTGATGGTTTTAAACAACCAAATTACTGAAAAAAATTTTGGTTCTATTTTAAACAGTGGGTGTGACAATTGTTACAAACAAAAGTTTACAAAATTCTTTGAGGATGAAACTGCAAAGTTTTTATTTTAGAGGCAGATTTGAAAAATGGCCTGAAACTTCACTGTGCAATCTGAATTTTAGGAAAGTTGAAACACGAAAGTTGTAGAACTCATCACAATGGTTAAAAAGCATGGACAATTTGTGAAAATTTTGCTTGTGTCATGAGTTATGAATTTGGGAAATTTTGAGTCACAAACTTTATAATTTTTTCTTATAAAAAAAAGAAAGAGAAGAAAGTTTTTTCTAGAAAAGAATTAGATTTAGAAACTTTGGAAAGTTTATACTCGATTGGAAATAAATAAATAAATAAATATATATATATATATATATATGAACCTAATGATGTAATATGGCGATTTTGAAAATAGGGGACAAAATTGTCAAATTTTTACAAATCGGGGGGGTGGGGGGATAAAATCACAAAGTTCGGTTAGAACAAATTTTTATCACAAAAAGGGCATCGACGCCCCATTTTCATTATCATTATAAAAAACAACAAAACATAAGTTTTATAGGACAAAGTAGGCTTGAAAAGTTTTAAAGACCTATCGAGGGCAAAAATACCTTTTTTGCAAGAAAGGCCGAAAGGACCCCAACATGCTCGAGTTAGAGAAAGGACCATAGTGGGAATTTTGCCCTAGCTCCAAGGGTGATAGAAAGGTGTTAATAGATAAGCAAATAAGTTTCAATATGCTTAAACTTCTAAAAACCGACTAAAAAGTTGGTAATTATTGTTTATGTTTAGCTATCGACATGTGGTATGTTATTATGTAAGATCGTTAATAATAGAAAATTGTCTAAACATGACACGTAGGCAAAGATTGAAGGGCATAGAAAAACTGATTAAGCACGGTGCAAGTACCAAATAAGTTCTAAACCCCACCTATATTATGGATAGAAATGGTTTTTAAAAAGAAAGTATTGTCGTATTGATTAATTAAATATCTTGATAGGATATCCATTTTAAGTTCTTTGAGCATCATGAATGGTATGTCACCATAATTTAAAAAAACTGGTAAATGATACACAGGATAAGATAAGAAAGTATATACTAACCTCTCGACACAATGGGAGTTCTAAGTTATGTTATGGTCTTGGTGTGAGGATGCCATTATGCACATTTAGTATAAACACTTAGGCCCTAGTTAAGTTAAGTAAATGTCATAATGGAAATTCATAATGAGCATAAATGGATCATGCATATAAGTAAAAAAAATCATTTTATGAGCTATGTTTGGACTTACTAAGCACTAGCTCAACTAGTTATTTCATACTATAGGAAATCCTACTAAGAGGCCAGAATATTATCATTATGGAGCTAGCAATAGTGGATAGGCAAGTGAGTAGTAAGGATATGGATACTGTTACATTAGAGTTTCTACTATATATTAGGTATTTTGAGCATGTAGTATTAAAGAAAAAAATATATGTTAAATAAGTTATGGTATATAATATTAAATAAGTAAATGTAGTAAACTCTTTTGCAAACAATCATAGTATTATGAAATGTACTACTATAAATTAAAAAAATGTTCTAATTAAAATCTTTAAAGTATAAATGAGTGTTTAGTTATGATCTGAAAAGGCCAGTCATGACAGTTGGTATTAGAGTGGTTATCTTGCCATTCTACTATACACTGCCATACACCATATAGCTACAACTTAAGTAAAATAGCTTAATTTTCCAAAAGTGGTACTAGGAAGTTTTCTTTTTAAATGAATTGTAACATCAAAATGAATCGACTATAGTTAATGGTTGTTCCACCTGATGACCATCAATATGATGCTGATAGAAGATCCAGTGTGGCATTCCATGATATGATATCGCCCTGCTTTGATGGGAGTAGGCAGCCAATGGTGCTTAGTGGATGGCTTAACACAATAGAGGTTATATTTGAATGCTGTCATATGCCACCACATCTTTAGGTTTTATTAGCATCAGGGAGGCTACAAGGGTAGGCACTAGCTTAGTGGTTAGCATTAGGGCCTGAAGGACAATGTCGAGATTGGCAAGAGTTCCAGGATCTGATCTCTGCAGAATTCACACCACCACTTGCAAGCCTTGCTCTGATAATGATTGATCTTTTTAAGTGGGGGGATTGGTAGTGACCATATTACAATCATCTACAGGCCATATATGATAGATATTCAGGGGAGTCTTTAAAGCATTACATCACAAGGTTTCATCATACCATGTTACCGTCAGTACCACTAGGGATACTTGTACATGAAGTCTGTGATCTGTTATGGAGTGGCATTCTTGATGAGATCCAAATGCTGGTATTATATCCATGTCATTTTCCTAGCATGGAGGATTTCATAACAGAGTTGTATCATGTAGAGGACCAGTTATTAGCACTGATCAATGGTTGCTTAATGGACACTGAAGAGGATGATGATGACTAAGTGGTGCCCGATTTCGATTATGTCCCTAGTCCACTCGAGCTTACATATGGCAGTGATAACTAGTCACGAGAAAGACCTAGAGGAGGATTCGATAAACAATGAAATGTTGGATAGTCACTTTGATTAGGAGGGATGGACCTTTTCGACGGCCTTTTTTATTTTGAGTTTGTATGTAATGCTAGCAAAAATTTGACCATTTGGACTATGTATATGTATTCCTCCATTAAGCAGCATCATTTTTAATAGTGATGTACAATCAGCAAGGATAATTGCTACCAGATATGAGATGAAAGTTTATGTATATATGTATGTTAAACATGTATGTTATGCTACCTACACCTGACATGTTTTGTTAACAAATGATGTATAAAAGTGCAAAGTATGTATGAAATAATGTAATGTTTATATCTATGTTTATGTTTTAATGTAGTTATATAATTCCAATGAAGTCCAAATTAGTTTTATAAAGTGAATGGTTAATATAATCTTAACATTTCATGATAAGAATTTTAATTGGCAATCCGACCTAATGACTCTAATTATTGATCTACATGAGAAGCTTCAAACTCAAGAGCAAGAAATTCAAGGACTTTGTGATCAGCTGGCTTACCAAAACCTAGCACCACCAACACAAGAAGACCTACCACCACACCTCTGCTAGCACGTCAGGCAAATCTAGCCATACCAGTGGTCCCAATAATAGATTTTTATGAGAGATTCTAACACATGAAGGCACCAAAATTTGATGGTTCTACTGATCCCTTAAAAGTCGATGACTGCTTACTGGTATTGAAAAAGTCCTAAAATTTATGGGACTTAATGACTGTGAAAAAGTATTATGTGTATCTTTTTCCTTCACTACAGATGCAAGAAGATGGTGAGAGTCTATTGAAGAAAGAAAAATGGGAACACAATGACCTAGGCAGACTTTGTGGAAGAATTCAAGGAAGCCTATTTTAATGTAGAAACCATGGCAGCTCAATAAGAAGAATTTAACAACTTTCGGCAAGGCAACCTATCAGTCACTGACGCTATAAAAAGATTAAATCAGCTAGCATGCCTTTATCCTTAACTTGTATCCACTAAAAATGAAGGGATAAGGAGACTGATGACAATGTTCCACATTGATATCGCACTAATTGTGGATAGCGAAGGTCGGGCACTAAGGTTTGTTGTAGATTGTGTTGAGCGAACATCCTGAGCAAAGTTTTGAATCTCCCGAGGTAAGGCTGAAAGTGCTAAGATTTTCGAAGCACAAAAAGAAGAATAAGCATTGATGAAATAGAGCTTAGTTCCTTAGTGTAGGGGACAAACAAGTAACATAGTTCAAAATCAGATTCAGAGCATCTAGTTTGGTCGCAACCGTAACAACGCTAATAATAGTAATAAGAGGAAATAGAATTTAGGCAATCAAGTTAATCAAAAAGGTCAACCTCAGAAAAAGGTAAGTGATGGAAGGAATAGTAAACCTGTATATGGACAATGTGAGAAAAGATATATGGGAGAATGCACAGCTAGCACTAATAAGTGTTTCATTTGTGGCAAGAAAGGGCATTATGCTAAGAATTGTTTTTCCAACCCTTAGAACCAATCCAACTAGCACCGATTGAACCAGACTCAGTTCCAATAAAATCAACAAAGACCCCAAGGACCTCAACTCCATAGTTCAGACTCAAATTGAAGGACCTAGTATTGGTCAAGGGCGACTGAAAGCTCTAAATATAATATATAATATATAGAAAAACAAAGAAAAAGGTTAAAAAAAGGTTAAAACAAATAGGTAGAAAGCAACATATATTTCTTCTATTATATTATTATTATTTTTTTCTCTTTTATCTTGGCCTCACAAGAATCCTTCTTGACCATATCTTGATCATTGTCATGTTTGTGGTATCCAAGGACAATCTATCAAGCATTGCCCGTTATTGCATTTCGTTCCGGTTCAACAATCCACTCCTTCTCATACTTCAACACCAAATTCTTCTGCATCTTGGCAGCCTCCGACTCACGTTGTCGCTAATATTGCATCCCTACTCCATCATGGCTTCTCAACATTGGTGCTACTCATTATGTCATCGTTGACCTAAGCAATCTATCTCTTCATTCATCATACACTGGCTCTAACGATGTTTTGATTGACAATGGCACGGGTTTTCCCATTAGCCATATTAGTTCCACATCTCTCACTACTCCATCTAATACCTGGATCAAGATCTACCGTCTCATTTTCCCGTTCCTTTGGCTATCTCCCTGATTAAATTTTGACATATAAGTGAATGGCTTAATGACTTTTAATATTTAAATGTCGCGATTATTGAGTTTAAATGGTGTGTTGCATAAGTAATAAAGGGGATAACCAAAGGAATATGAAAATGGGACATCAAATTTCAACTCCTAATACCTTTACTCTCAATAACTTTTTTGTGTACCTAGCATGAAAAAGAATCTGATCTCAATTTCTCAATTCTGCACAACCAAAAATGTTTTTGTTGAATTCTTACCATGTTCTTTTCTTATGAAGAAACTAAACACAAGGGCAATCCTTTTGAAGGGTCAAATGAAGAATGGAGCATATGAGTAGCCTGAAACCAATCCTACATCTTCTCTAACTCTTGCCTTCTCTAGTGTCAAGATTACTTCATTTGCATGGCATCATAGATTAGGCCACTTTGCTTTTATTTTTTTTTTCTCAAACACATTGTTACCCATTATCAATTAGATTTATCTTCCTTAATATCATTTGACTTTCTTTTTAATACTTACCAATGCAATCAAAGTCATAAATTATTATTCTCTACTTTGTCTCTTATCTTTTATCAACCACTTGAAATCATATCCTCTAATGTATGGACTTCTCTTGTTTTGTCCTATGATGGATTCAAATACTATAATATTTTTGTTGACTATTTTACTAAGTACATTTGGCTCTATCCTCTCAAACATAAATGTGATGTTCATGACGTTTGTCTCAAATTCAAAGCAATAGTCAAAAATTACTTTAAAAAGCAAAATAATCACAATTTATTCTAACAATGTTGGTGAATATCATGGTCTTGCCCAATACCTCGCCATACATGGAATTTCTCATCTAACCACACCGCCTCATACACCAAAGCACAATGGCCATTCTGAATGACAACATCATTTTATTGTTGAAACTGATCTCACTCTTCTATCACATGCTTCTCTACCCTTGACTTTGTGGCCTTATGTCTTTGCCACTATTGTCTACCTCATTAATCATATGCCCACACCCACCCTCCTTCTTTCCTCTCCCTTTGAAAAACTTTTTGGTCACTCTCCTAACTACTGCAAACTTAGGGTTTTTGGATGTCAATGCTATTCATCGCTTCGATAATATTCTACTCATAAACTTGATTTCCACTCTAAGCCCTATGTTGCTTCTTATTCTACATTCTCTTTGAAGGCTTTAATCTTTAACCAAAAGATGTGGCTTTTTTTCCCTTGAAAGAAAAGGAAAAACCATTAAGAAGCACTTTTTATATAAAACCTATATCCTCTAGCCACTTCTTGTCAAATTGGAAAGGAGGGTGGCCTTTTTATTGAAGCCAAGCCTGAGGCCAAGGAGAGCGAGCTCAAGATCAAGATTCAAGGCAAATCAAGAAGAAAGAAGGAAGGCTTCATCAGCTTCAAGCCCCAAAAGAAGAAGTTAAGGGAGACAACTCTAAAAAATGGTAACATTTCGTTTCTTTTTCAAATTGGATTAATGGATCATCTAACTAAAAATGATAACAAAATGCATAAGTCACTAGAAGGAGTTCTATTAAATGAAAAAATATAGTATACCACCTTACTCATTTCCTCTATGAGGGAGAAAGCAAATGGAACAGCCCACGAATATGGGAAAAACTCAAAATCTATGTTAGCCAAGGAAAATGACTTGTGGTAACGGCAAGACAGTCATGAAGGAAAATGACTTCTGGAAAAGATAAGATAGACTTTGGCCAGACACCAATTTGTGGGTAAACAAAATCGAAGTCTTTGCTCTTTGATAAAGGCAATTTTGAATTCACAAAGAAATTATAAATTTGCTATCCTAAGCTAGCCTTATTTTACACACACACACACACACACATAAGGATGTCATTAATGAAACATTTGACCTTTCATTTTAAAAAAAAAAAAATGAAAATTGAATTTTTTGCATCTTGATTTCTTTCACTATGTTTTCTATTTTTAACATTAAATATAATTTTTACTCGTTCCATTATATAAACGTTAAAAAGGTCTTTACATATCCCATTACAAACATTATTGTAATTAAATCAATTAGCATATATTTCTATTTAGGCGTTATTATAAATGTGAGAAAAATAGTACGCAGTGAAATTTTTAAATTTTTTTATATCAGAGTATTTTTCAAAACATAAGTTTGACACATTATATGCATAAATTAACTAGATCTTACTAACCTCTGAATGCCGAAGAACTCCCATAATCCATGAAGAGAAGTAACATTCCAGAAGAGCCTCAACGAACTGGTTTTCTTTGCTATTCTCTATCCATGATCGAAGTGAGTGTGGGCTCACGTGTACAGCTCTTTCACCAGGTGATTCTCCTTCTAACCAATTGAAAGAACCCAAAGCTAGTATTCGTGATTTGTGAATAAGAGTTCTTAGGGAGTTTCAGAATCTCACTTATAAAGTATCACTCTTAATCTCTCAATTAATCTAAATAATAATGAGACTCGCTCCTTTTTTATAGAGGTTGGATTCAAGAGTCAGTCCTTATCAAATAATATCTCAAAATTCAAATCAGAATCAAATTTGGATCAATATCTGATGAAATCCGTGTGAAAACGTGTGACCATTTTATCACGTGATTGGCATGCCAATCTATCTAATAGGTATGCCGAACTTGCCCCATCGGCAGGCCGAACCTGAGGATTGGCATGCCGAACTATCAATAAAAATCTCAGCAAATCTTTTATTTTTCACTTGAGATTCAATAGGATAAAGTCTCAATTTTAATTCAAATAACCCAATAAGGAAGTTACCTAATTAAAACAACTTTATCTAGATAATCTCTATGAAAATAAATGAATTTCTAATAATTCTATAATTTTATCTTGATTTAATTTATTTAAAATTATATTAACTAATAAACAGATAAGCATTATCCGATCCCAATAATCTAACAAGTTTGTCTTGAATTAATTTTGTCACAAAATTAATTCAACCAATAAACAAACATGAATTATTTGATTTTTTCAAATTTCAACCAATCTAATAAATCTGACATAAGTCATAATTATTGGAAAAACATGTCGTATCGTCACAAGATTTTTGTGAGCTAGCAAAGAGGACCTGATGGACCTATATAATTCAAGCTCCCAATAATTATGAAACCCAATATCCTAGATATACATTTCATAATTATCAACTCTAATGCTACTCTACTAAAAGCTTGGAGCTGTACTTTCAAACTATATAGAATTACGAAGCCCGTGTAGCTAAGTCTCCATGACATATCATAGTGTATCGTATCCCCATAGGATAATCTATAATCGGCTTAAGGACAAGTTCTGTCTTACTTTCCTGATTACTTTTATCTTATGTTCCATTATCTCACCATCAAAAAACTTACCATCTAAAGACAGTATACCATTCGGTTACACCTATGTATCCAAATGGTTGAGTGCTCAAGTTTTTCAATTACAGGATAACGCATATAAGAGGATATCATTACTCTTAAAAAAGAGCTATGGATTCTATATCTATGAATAACAGTTCTATGCTATCAAGAGTCATACCTCTAACGTACCGTCATGCATACCACTATTAAAATGTGAGTGTCACCCTTTGGTACATCAAAAGATACAGGTCAAGACAACAAACCTATTATTCATCTCAAGATTAAGATATAATAAACTGATTGTCTAAAGTGAATTGATTTCCCAACACAGAATTATTATTCCAAATCAATTCACTTTATGTCCCGATCCAACACATCGTTACCTATGACAATGTGCCAATGTTTCTATTCATGGAGTCCACCTCTGATAGTCAAGACAAATCATCTCCCAATAGGGATATAAACAACATAACAATCTTTACATGAATAAAGCGCCCAACTTTATCCCCTTGATTGTAGATCTTATGATTTAGACTGTCATCTTAAGAATCATAGCTTCCGCATAATCTATCCATCATATGCCCAATTCTTAAAGGTTTAGACCGACAGTCTTAGACTATTGTTTGCTTAACATACATTCAACAAATATGAACGTAAAGAGGACAAGATTTTGTATATAAATAATAAATGAATTTTTTATTGATAAAAATGTCTCCCAAAACATATTATATTTTTACTCCTTAGGACATACACATCTAACAATAAATGGCTAGTTTACTACAAAAATACGTGTGCATTGACGTATGCCACACTATAAAAAACTAATAATTCAATGATGCACCTCATAATATAAAATAAATTATGTAGACTAATTTGCCTGTCACACAATAAGGTTTTTTACTTCTTTTTTTACCTCTCAGTTCTTCTTTTCCCCCTCTTTCTCTACCCTTCTTTCTATTTGTCAATTGCCTTCTTTCTCTGCTATGTCACTCTCTTTATTCTCTCTCTTTTTCTCTATGCTCCGGTCGTCAACACCATATAGGATCTCCTCCAATGCTGAGGCTGATGTTAACCTCGCCTTTAGAACCTTCAAATTGGCCATGCTGATCCACAGAGAAACACTGATCGTTATCACATTCTTCTCCCATCCTAATGCTTCAGGGAGAAAATTGATGGTAATTAGTGGTGTTGAGACATAACTTCCCCGCTGCTATCACTTCCCCTGCCTTGATAGATATTACAGTTACAACGTGCGCTGTTGTTAGAAGATCTCTCGCCAAAGATCTGTCACTGTAGCCTTTCCATGAGCGGGCCTTCTCCTTCTCCCTACAAGCCTCAACTTTGCACAATGCCAAAAGTCGAGACTAAAGTAGAACTGTGTGAGTCTCTTCTCCACCATGGAGGAAATCCAACAACATTCTTTCACATCATTGGGGAGATCTATGAACGGATGTCATCCCATTGCCGATATCTCCTTGCCATATTCTAGTGTCAGATACGCACTTGATTTATATGTTTAGTTTCTTTTTTTATTATTTTTTGAAATATTTGTGATTTGTCATCAATTTTTTTGTTATTTTGATAGCTTTTTTGTTTTTTTTTTTGGTGACTTTTGATGGAATCTTTTGTTATTTTTTTATTCTTGCAAAACCAAACCGATAGTTTAGTTGACTGGTAGCGTTGAAAACTGAAACATCTGAATTGTGTACATGATTATTAGTCTTACAGTTGATAATATCCAGTAGCAATAATGGATACCGGATACTAGCTGGTAACCATGGCCGATTTAGGATATCGGAAGGTAACCATGACAAATCTTAGATACGAATCGTTAACCATAGAAGATGTCAGATACTGGGCGGTATCTTGAAGATATATTTGAAATTTTATGTATGATGTGATGATGTAGTATGACATTTTTTACAACTATTTTCTAAGTAAATTGTGTGTATAGTCCCTCAACTTTTTAGCAGGTAGTACTTTGGTCCCTTTTTTTTTAATTTTAGCAAAACAACCCTTAAATTCTTAAATCCTTGGGCAATCAATGGACTTCTGTCAAGTTCGTAAAACAAATCACGGAATCACACATGTGCACCTCATGTGGGTATCCTTGGCAATTGATTGACTTCCATCTAAGCCGCAAAAAAACTCATGGAATCATGCGTTTGTGCCTCCTGTGAGGGGTTTTTTTTTATATGTATAATCGTATTTGCACTCAAAATAAAAAAAAAATTATAATGAGCAATGATTGTCTTGTTTTGAATCCAATTTCAAAGTTGCTTTATTGCACTCAATTTGACAAGACCACTTTTCTACTAAAAGCATAGGGAAATCCAAACTTTGAAGAAAATTGATCAATAGTATTGGAGATAAATGACAAAAAAACACTCTTAGACTTAAAATCTCATACCAATCATTTATGGAAGAATTTATAAATTAAGAAAGAAGAAAACCTAAACTTCAAGACTTGTTTGGTTACTCGAAAAACTTACAGAAACATTAAGTATAGCTCAAATCACAATTAGGAAAATCTACTCCACCTCAAGACTTCATTAAAACTATCAATAAATGAGTATGCAACAAAATTTCAATTAATGCTTTCTCCAAAAATGGCTTAGACATGTTATATATCATAAATTAATCAAAGATTTTCATACCTTGATAAATCAAAAACTACACTTCTAGCAGAAAATTATTCGCTAGAATTGCTACATGAGAGATACATCCGAAGAGCCTCAATCAACTAGTTTTCTTTTTTACTTTCTTTTCTACGACCAGAATGCAAGTGGGCACACGACAATTGATTCTCCTCTTGATAAGTCTCCTTCCAACTATAAGAGAAAACCAAGAATTATTGTTCTTGTTGTTGAATAATAACTTAATGTGAGTTTCAGAGTTCCTCTCTCTAGAATACTTTCTAAATTTCTTAAGTGATATGAATAACAATAGGAATATGTTTCCTTTTTATAATGGCTAGTGTGGTTCAATTCAACAAAGGTTCTAAATTTGTTTCTAGGTCAAAAACTCGTTGTTAAAACACATAAAGCCATGTTTGTTCACATGGCTTACTAGTCGACCAGTCAAGGTCAAAGAGCACACCGACACACATTGATCTTACAAGTCAACCGATTCCTACCTAATTGGATACTTTCCTATTTAATTTGACTCGAAAATCTTTTATAGAGCCTCAACTTTAATTCAAATAATCTAATGTAGAAGTTACTTGATTAAAACAATCATATATCGATAATCCTATATCAAATAAAATAAATATAAACAATTTAACACGTTTACCTTGAATTAATTCATAGAACTAATTCAACTAATGAACTAACATGAATTATTATAATCTAATCAACTAAATTTGAACCAATCATAGAATTATCATAAGTTACTAATTTGTAGGAAAGACACAACGTGTCGTTACAGGAAAATGTGTGAGCTAGCATTGGGGACGCTATCAACATATATAGATCAAGCTCCTATAATTATAAAATGACAAATTCCGACACCCAATTTATAATTATCAACTTTAAAAGCTATTCTACTAAAAGCTAAGAGCTATATTGTCGAACTATATACAAATTATGAAACTTCAATAAGTTTTTTGTTAATGATATATCATGATGTGCAACATTCTCATAGGATATCCATAATCGGCTTAAGAGTAAATTTCATTTTACCTTATGGTTCAAGGATATCTTTTTGCTCGTTCATAACTCATAAGGAGTTTTAGGAGCCAATTTCAAAGGCACATTGTTTAATAAATAACATGAGGCTTGTACGGCATATCCCCAAAAAGATAATGGAAATATGAAGTAATTCATCATGGACCTTAACATATCCAACAAGGTCCTATTTCTTCTATCAACTACACCGTTCTGTAGAGAAGTGCTAGGTACACTCAAATGAGATAAAATCCTATTCTTTACTAAGTGTCCTAAGAACTTATTAGAGAGGTATTCTCTATATCGATCGGATCGAAGTCTCTTTATGGGTTTACCTAATTGCTTTTTCGCTTCCGCTTGAAACTACTTAAACTTGCCAAACGTTTCGTTCATATAATGCATAAGGTATACATATCCATATCTAGAGTAGTCATTAATAAAGGTGATGAAATACTAATTCCCTCCTTGTATCTTAATGTTTATGGGTCCACAAACATCACTATACACTAGTTCTAGGGCATCTTTGGCTCAATTGCCTTTGGACTCGAATGGTCTATTGGTCATTTTGCCCTCTAACAAGATTTACATTGTGGTATAGATTCCACCTTAAAATCATTTAAAGGTCTATCCTTTACCAACCTTTGAATCCTATTCAAGCTAATATTAGTTAATCACAAGTGCCAAAGATATATCTTAATAGAGTGAGAAGTTTTAAACATTTTAGAGTTCATATTAACTTCAGTATTTAGCAGTGAATCCAACTTAGGTTTAATAAAAGACACTAAATAAGAATCCTTAAATAAACAAGTAATATAAATTAAATTCTTTTTAAGTTTAGGAACATAAAAATAGTCTTTCAAAATTAAATGCCTATAATTATCAAAATAAAGATGGACATTTCCTATTATTTCAGCCAACTCTAAGGTTCCATCGCCTATTTATAACATGAAATGTTCATTTAGCAGACTTCTCGTTTGCTTAAACACATGTAGAGAAACACAAGTATGGTTAGTGGCTCCAGAATCTATGACTCAAGTGTCAATTGATTCTTCAACTTAATATGTTTCAATAGCTAGAAGTTCATAGTTACCTTCTTTAGCTATGTAGTCTTTGCAATTCTTCTTTCATGTGCCCGACTTTCCTATAGTAGAAGCACTTGAGTTTTTTTAGTTTCTTTTTATTTTTCTTTTTCTTCGTCTTATTCTTGCCCCTAGTTGGTAGAATAGAAGACTTCCTATCCTTGGACTTTTGTTTCCTTGTATTCCCTAAATTAGAATTAGAACTAGATTCAATCATCATGTTAGCTTCTCCATCGGTAAGGGTGTCTCTGATTAGATTTTGAACTCCTACAGTTGCTTAATCAGCTTAGTCAAGGTAATATCTTGTATAGTGCTTAGATTGTATGAAGCTCTAAAAGGGGATAAGCTCCTTAAAAAGAGTCTCAAAAACCATGGTCATTTAATACTCAACATTGAAGTCAGCTTCATGGGTTTGAGCCTCAGCAAGGTAGCCCATGACTATTATCATATACTTATTCACAAATGTCTCCAGTTTTTATCTATGGTTGAGTAGCCTCCAAAGAGCTACTTGTCGCTTCGTTAAGATTTGGTCTCCAAATATGTCTTCAAGATTATTCATGATCTACTGAGCAGTTTCATGATCTTCGTATTAGGGCTAAATCATGCTACTTTGGTTGGCCATAATATAGCAGTGAGCTTGACCGTCAGTATCCTTTCAGTGATCATACACTTGGATTTACTCATTAGTGGACTCGCTGATAGATGCGTGAGGACAAGGAGTGATTAGCACAAATTTTAGTTTCTTAAAGGATACAACATTATTTAGGTTCCTTTTATATCATTGTAATTCTCACTGTTAAACGTTTTTTGTTAAGTATTAAAGATAAAACATTTTTTAGGCATTTGGATCTACAATAAAGGTTCATATATCAAACATGAAATAATAATTTAGTAAGAAAACATAGACATTTAAGCAAAACATAACTTATGTGTTTATGTCACAAAACCTTGAAAAAGTCACAACCTTACAATGATAATTTCTAACTTTGAATTCAACAAGTCACTTAGGAGAGACCTATTGAATTCAATTAGAATCACATATCCTGATTAGTATATACCATATAAAACTTGTCTTATTTTAGCATATACTAATAATTGCTTGCTTTTAATCATTAATTTTATTAATAGAGCTCCTAAGAGAGGTTAATAATAAAATTAATCTTAAGTGTTCAACCACCATTTCAACTATTTGATCCATGCTTTATTTTTGCCACCTAAGGGTATACAATGATGAAACATCCTCAAGTAAATTATCCTATCAGAAATCCAACTCGGTACATGATGTATTCCTTCCAGAGGTTAGAATCATCATATGTTACTTATAGTCCAATGATGGAGGTCTTAGGTCCTCTCTTCAGAATCCCTTTCCCATTAATATTTTAAAAAATGCATAAACAATTTTTAATGAGCAGCACTCCCTATTCTACATGACATGTTATCAATATGCATAGCAAAACATAATATAAAGCAAACAAGCAATACAATATGCAAACCTACATGCAATATAATTAGCAACTGTAATATTATGGTTCTATCCTAGAAAAGAAAAAAAAGATTACAAAATTAAATTAAGACACATATTGATTCATCATTTTGTATCTTCAAGTCCTATCCTTCTTTACGTAGTGTCCATCTTTAATTTCAATTTCATACAAATTGAAATTTATTTTTTGATTATCATAAAATTTTATATTTCTCAGAATTGTCTCAAAAACTACTCAAATATAATTTAGAAAATCCTACTTTGCGTCATCCACTCGACTGGTTCTCTATCCTAGATAGAGATCCGGTTGTGATGCTCCCTTACAAATGTCACAGGGAACGTTTCTTTTACCATTAAGAAGTTCAAAATAATTAATAATATTTATACAATTATCCCAAAAAATAATCAATTTTGTTAAAACCATTTACCAAATTTACTTCAACCTCATTAGTTGGTCCAATGGAATACCATAACTATTCGACCAACTAACTAACTTTAAGGTAGGTTAGTTTACAAGAACAAAACATTTAACAAAATATAAGCTCACATAGACATTTCAAATATTCTTAGATTCCACAAGAACACTAACACCCTAATAAGATGAGTTACAATGAAATAACTTAAAAAACTCAAAATCTAGAGACATAAAATTTGTATTCAATAATCAGCATAAGTCTAAAAGAAAACATCACAAACAAAACAGGGTCCCAAACAAATAAAAGTATGGTACATAATAAATTAAATTTTGTTTGAATTTTAAATTCCTTTCATGGCTTGATTTCGTTACCAATCCAACACTACACGCGTCCGCGCTTGTGCTCCATCCTAGTCAACTTGACTTTTACCCTTGTTTGTAGCATGATATAAAACCAAGTAGGCATAAGCTTAGTAAGTACACTTTTTTATTTTACAAAACAAAACATTTTATAAAGCTTATGGCAAAAACATAATCATAACATAATAGCACAATTAGTGCATTTCTTTATATAGCATATCGTTTCTTTATTTCCATGTTAGACATGATTTATTTTATCTTTGAGGGCCGTAGCATTGCACCATAAGCATAACATGGAAGGAGTGAGATAGCTAATCCTAAACCAAACGTAACAAATCCACCTTGCCAGGCAGTCTACCTAGCGGGACAAATATGAACATAGGATGTGCAACGCTTTAGTTATGTAATACATATATTTATATATAAGCTTTCATTACAAGTTGTCATAAAAGCTTTTATAAAACATCCCTGTTGCAACAAGCGTTTTCATAAGAAAAGAATATTTAAATACAAACTTAAAATCATCATAAAACATATCCTCAACAATTTTTACATAAACTTTTATTATGTTGTAGGTGAGAATGTACCTACTTGACTAACTAGCTTACTAAAGCTTTACCTGGGTGACATAGCCATGGTTTTTAGCATGCTCGCCTTTTGGAGTATTCATATCAATCATTCACATAATACATGAAATTTGTATCCTTGTTCAAAATATCACTCAATACATTATACCACCATACAACACCATTCTTAGTGAAATTAAACAAAACATGCACTTAGAGCCAATGAACATAAAGGCAGAAAGTTTGACTTTTAATATTTAGATAATTTAATCACAACATATATGTATATATACATGATAAAAGTGTAAAATGTCTTCCATGATATAGTTAACATATAGAGGCATCACACAAATTTTCATCTCTTGAAATTGTTATTTTAAAATATATTTTTAAATTTTCTAAAACAACCAAAGAAAACTGTCATCACAAAACCTGATTAATCATTAAGGCTCTATTTGGTAAATGGATTTGAATTAGTGATTTAATTTGAGTTTGTGTAATTTGAATTAGGATTTGAGTTAGTAATTTGAATTATTATTCAAATTAACGTTTGGATGTACATTTAATTTTTAATCTGAGTATGGAATAAAAATTGAAATTTGTATGTGGGAAAGTAGTGAAGATAGTTTTTAATTTATTAATAAATCTAATAAAATCTTAATGTTAATGATCCTAAAAAATATGCAATATGAATCTTGATTTATTCTTCTCTTTATTAGGAACACAGTGAAAAAAAATCATCTCAATTGGATATCAAATGAAGAATTTATGACTTTTTTTTCTCAAATATAGAACAGAGAATTTTAGTTTTTACTGTAGCGAAGATATCCAAGTATCAAAAGTGTAAGGGGAAATGAGAATTTTGAAAACTTGGATTCTTGATACTCAAATTATTCAAATTTTGGGGAAAACAAACATGTATTCGAAGGATTTTTGATACTCAAATCAAAATTTGAGTCCATTGAGTTTAAAGAATACATGAACCAAACATACTCTAAGTATTTATTGATTTACATCGTACAATTCACATATAATCATATGAAAAAAAATTTACAGGAACAAAATTAACATGTATCCAATCTTCAAAATTTTCCCCAGCCGTAAAAATGTCTTTTATTAATTAAAACAAAAATTTCAATTTGTGCAACAAAATCTGCCAGCATATGTTTGGCAATGAGAAGTCCTTACTAAAAAATTGAATTAAATAAAAGATCTATAAAACAATTCATAAAAATTACCACATATATTAGACACATAACAAAATAACATATTCAAAAGCTAGCATCAAATAAAATCAAAATAATTTAGAATATAGGTTGGATCTTAGAGAGAATATTAATTTCAGACCTGTAAGGCAGTGAACACCGTTTAAGAAAAAAATTTATAAAATCAAATATAATGGATATGGTCCTAAAATTTTTACATGATATGGATAACATATAAATAAACACTTCTAGAAAAGAAAATAGTGGAAAACACAACTAAGATATGATTTTTAATTTTTTTTAAATTTCTAGAACATATTATGTAGATAATAAGAAACACGGAGCACTCTTATGGAGCTGAAAATTCACACTCATAGTTAACATGTAGAAAATGACCAAAAAATTTTTACAGAATCATTTAGTTTCATTTTTCAATTAAAACAAATTTCACAAAATGCATTTTAAAATCTGTCAACATAAAATTAATAGCGGGTAGTGCTCGTTTGAAAATTCATATTAATTAACATATGCTGGTGAAAATTCATAAAAATTTTCTATCAAACATATAAATGCATAAAATATCTGAAAATTGGAATGAAATAAAATCAGGTTAATTTTATACACTTAATGGAAATTAAGATATGATATTTTTACTAACTATCATGAAATAAGTATCCCAATAATAAAAATTATTATAAATTTGTACATAACTCATACAACCCAGAATATTAAATATAACATGAACATCATGAAGTTTAAACATTTATAAAACTTAAAATCGCAGAAAACACATTCATGACACATCACAAATATTCATAGATTGAAACAAAATTGCATATTCTAGTATAACAACATACGTTATATGCCAAACCTTGATCATACCAAACACACATAACTATAAATGTATTCATTAACAAAACCCAAGCATCAAGCACATAAATAAATTCATACCATGTTTTTTGAATTCTTCGAGAGAGAAAACTTTCAAGAAAATAAGATTCCAAAAAAACGATGCTTGAGGCTTAGGGAAGAAAAGATAATATAAAAGTATAGAGAAATAGCAGAAAAGATAAAGGTGAAAAAAAGTGATTGGAACAATATGTGTATATGAAGCTACATATTTACAGGTATATAGAAGCAGTAGTCCTAGGTCAAATAGGTTTCTATCTCTTTTTTCATCACGGCAACTATTGTAGCCTACCATAAAGTTGTCTAATAGTGCAATAGGATTGAGCATCATATCTATATATGTAATATATAGTATAACCTGATACATAATTTTTGTTTCTTTTTAAAACAACAACAACAACTTTATTTCAAAATCTTTACGTTAAATATATATACTGTATTATATATATAACTTATATTATATATCAAATAACCTCATGCATCATATACGCCTATATATATACACATTTTTATATACTATATCATAGGAAACACGTTTTCTTCCAATTTCCTATATATTTATAAATACATATATATATATATATATATATCTTAAAATAACTGCACAAAGAAGTTTAACATATATATGTATATAGATTATGGGTGACTTTGACAACCCAAGGCCCAAGGGCAATATTTGAAAGGCTTAGTAAGGGGTCAAGTCTAAAAAGACATCTCGGCAGAGGACGAGTTCACCAAGCCTTCTTTAGGATCGACATATCACATAATGGATAGGAAGTCAAAATGAGACAATGTCTAGATTTATTGAACTTAGAGTCGAGGATTTGAATCTCAAAATGGACAAATGAATCTCCACAGAATCAAGAAAGCCAAGTCTTTTGTGCACAATGTAGGAAAATCAAATAAAAGGAAAGTGGGAATAAAATCAAGAAAAGGAATATTCCTGATTTTCTTAGATTTTATTTGTTATTTTATTTAATTATGTCATATGTGAAAATGCAACTATAAAAAAAGGGGTTAAAGAGAAGGGAGTTTTGACCCTCTCATTTTGTGTAGTCAAGAAAGATGGCGAAAAAACCTGAATATGGACAACTCAAATTGGATGAACCACTATAATTCCTAGTGTTCTTTACTTTTTTTGCACAATTAATTCTTTAATTGTTCTTGAACAACATGAGTGATTCATGAGGTTATTGTTTACTAAATTTTACCATCAATGATTGGCACTAGAATAGGGGCCAGATTTATCTAAGGTTGAACCAACAATACCAAGCCTATTACGCGATCATCATGGTGACAACACTACTGATCACTCTAATTATTACAAAAACAATTCGGCCACTTAAGGAAACAATTATGTCGCTTGGGTTACCAACGGCATGTAGGGCTCAAGGAGAGACAAACAGCCTTCACAGACCACGCTTTTGGAATAGAGAGTGGAGAGAATGAATGGATTGCTCAAGAAAATTTGGGTAGCTCTAGATGACATGCAAAGAAGGGGTAGTAATACCATAGGTGATTACCCGACAAACCAAGGGAACCAACATGCCGGTAGCCAGAATGATGGTGGCTAGCAAGTGGCCCTTGAGGGAATCAAAGAGACTAAAGATGGCCACCCCAAGCGAGTGAATTTGATGGGAAGCCAAGAGAGAAGGAGAAGGACAGCTCAAGCCAAGGCCAAGGCCTATGGAATAGGCCAACAAAATTAAAGAAGAACACAAGTCACCCTCTACTTCTACTTAGACGAAACGTCAAATAAGACACATCTTTGATACTAAACAATGGAGATTGACAGGACCATTTGTATACGACAAACTTTAGAGATCACTTATGCGTAAGGTGAGCTGTTTCCCAAAAAAACAATCTAAATCTTATGGATCTCCTGATTGTGAATTATCCAGTAACACATCCTCAGGTCGACCACCTAGCTCATCACCCAACAAGTATAGCAACAATTATAGACTGCTTTGGGACTTCCAACTAGAGGGTTAAATGTTTGGTAGGGCACTTTGAAGAGTTGGAGGATAGCCTTGACATGCACCTACGGAAAGAGATTACATACTCGAATCCTTTTGCCCTTGTAATAAGAAACGTGCCTCTCTTGAAGAAGTTTAAGCCATCGCAAATGGCTCCCTATTAAGGACAGAATAATCCTGATGACCATATCTAGATATATGAGTCCTACATGGAGGTATATGGATATACATAGGAGATCATGTGCTGCGCCTTCAACCAAACCCTCATTGGCCCAGCAATATGATAGTTCAAAAGTTTGAAGTAGGGAAGCATTACATGTCTTTAAGACTTGAAGATAGCTTTCTTAAACCAGTTCGTTAGCATGAAAGCTCTCTTGCCATCTAAGGAAAAGCTTAGCTTCTTGTCCCAAGGGCCTAATGAGTCTCTAAAGGACTGTCTTATCGAAGACGTCACCTTTATGGGAGCGTTAAGCAGTATACAAATATATATCCCTTTCAGAGATGATCTTGACTGTAAAAGTGTCAAGTCATAGGGATATTCTAGAGAGAGCTTGAGGGTTTATTAAACAAGAAGAGGTAAAAGGTCTAATTCATAGGTAAATCATGGGAAAAAGCGGTAGTAGTAGTGGTCAGGTGATTCCTCGCTGATGTTCCTCAGAGTTTAGTTCATATTTGTGCCTCAAAGTAAAGATTTAAATATTAATTAAGTTATGGTTCATTTCTAAAGTATGTCAAATATTTAAGATGAATTTTCCCCGGTGTGTGTGTATTTCTATTCCTAATTAATGCATATTAACTAGATAAATTTACATTAATATAACTTAATTTATTTAAATAAATTCTTATAAATTTGTTTTTCATCCCTCTTTCCACTAATGTAGAATAACACCTTGTTAAAGGCCTTTAGGACTTTATTCAGTTTATAATGTTAGGCTTGGGTTAAAGATAGGATGGAAGATATATTTGAAGCTCAGTTCACCCATAAGACACTTACAAAAATCTGAAACATTTAAAATGTACAATCTAATTCCCAAAGTTACAATCCTAAACTCGAAATAAAATTTCCTTTGTCAACCGCTTTTTATTTAACTTTTTTTTCTTTTTTTCATCAATTTTTTTCAATTTTTTACTGAAATACAAAATAACTAAAGAATTATAATAAACTCACATATTTTACAGATGTAATAGATATTCTTAACCCATCCCAACCTCCCATAATATTGTCATAAACCCGATTATACTTGAAAGAACAAATTCCTTATGAGTGAAAGGTAAAAGAAAAGGATTATGAATTTATTAAAATGGCTAGGCTAAATATGTGGGTAACAAAAAAAAAAATAGAACATTAAGCACAACATGGTAACTAAAGATATAAAATATTATCCATAACTTATTGTTATCTAGGATTTCGCCTCAAGAGGGATTTAAACAAATTATAAGATTTTATAAAAATAAACCAAATTATACTAACATAAACCAAATTATGTAACAAATCATAGTGCAAGATTATGTGTCCAAATTTTGGAAAAATTTCAACCTAAATATAAGGCAAACTAAAGAAACTAACATAAACTTAAATAATATTAAAGATTTACCTTAAGTCATGAAAATGCTATAATCTTGATATCGTCATCGGACAGGAGGAAAATCATAGAAAATATTTTAGATTTTGAATTTTTTTTATTTTTTTTAGTTTTTTTTAATAATCAAATGCAATACAAACACAGTTTTTACAATCATGTAGAAATACGTATCAAGAATACTAGTCACTCTACTACTCAGCTATTTCTACTAAGGTGAAGATGTGTTTCAAGAATATTAAGTATTCTTTACCTTAGCCATCTTCAAACTTGCATGCTACACAAGGAGAAAAATACAAAGATGAAAATTTACAAACACAAAAGACTTCATTATCGGACCATTATCGAGACGCATTTCAAGATAAATCCTTCACTAAGCCATCTCGACCTAGGAACATATAAATCTTAAAGTCTTACAAACAGCACACCTATTATTTATTACTTTATATTTTTCGCTTGGTTTTTAAAACTAGTCCCAGATTCAATCACAAAAAAAAATTGACACAACCCTCTCCCTCAACCTAAATTGAACACTATTCCCAATGTTTAACAAGATTAAGTAGGAAGAGTAACAACATATATTTACAAGAGCAGTTATTCAAAGACAAAAACAAAAATAAAAACATAAACAATGATCTGTAGGTAAAACTAAAAGAGATAGAGTTTAAAGAGAAAGATCCAAATCTTGTTTGTGTTTTCCGTAGAACTTTGATGTTGCAGTGTCTGCCTCGAGATCAATGACTTGTATTTTTTCGAGCAATTCATCTACAGTAGGGGCAGAGATAAAAATCTTTCTTCATGACTCCTCAAGCAACCTTTGTTCCATAGCACGATCTAAAAAACTAAGCAAACTATCAAAGTAACCATTTATATTTATTAAACCAACAAGCTTAGAGTGTAGTCCTAACAATTTCCAACTAGCAATGGCAAAAAGTGTTAGACATGTATGCCCTAAGGAGAAAAAATGTAAAGAGTTTTTGAAGACATTTTTATCAATAAAGAATTCATTTATTATTTATATACCAAATCTTATCCTCTTTACGTTCATATTTGTTGAATGTATGATAAGCAAACAATAGTTTGAGACTGTCGGTCTAAACTTTTAAGAATTAGGCATATGATGGACAGATTATGCGAAAGACAAGATTCTTAAGGTGACGGTCTAAATCATAAGATCCGCAATTGATGGAATAAAGTTGGGCGCTTTATTCATGTAAAGATTGTTATGTTGTCTATATTCCTATTGGGAGATGGTTTGTCTTGACCATCGGAGGTGGACTCCGTAAATAGAAACATTGGCATGTTGTCATAGGTAACGATGTGTTGGATCGGGACATAAAGTGAATTGATTTGGATTAATAATTCTGTCTTGGCAAATCGATTCACTTTAGACAATCATTTGTATTGCATCTTAATCTTGAGATGACTAGTGGGCCCATTGTCTTGACTTGTGTATTTTGATGTGCCAAAGGGTGACACCCACATCTTAATAGTGGTATGCATGCCGGTACATTGGAGGCATGACTCTTGTTGACGTAGACCTATTATTCATAGATATGGAATCCATAGCTCCTCTTTAGGAGT
>CAMOHE010051161.1:0-53715 GCA_946598075.1 Artocarpus hirsutus
AAAATTATAATTTAATAATAAGAATAATAATAACATTAATAATATAACTTCAATATGAATAGTATAATATTAATATTAATATGCATAATAATATCAATATTAAATTATATAAATACTATTATAATAATTATAAATATAAAATATAGTTAAATATGTTTAATATTTTCTATAACAATATTTTTATTTAATGTTAATATTAATATAAATACTAATATATTATTAAGAATTATATTTTTATTATTATTTATATTATATACAACATTTTAATATTAATATTTTGTTAAATAATAATTCTATGATTATTATAAATTAATATTTTTATATAATATACAGAAACTATTTTATTGATATAAAATAATAATTATTTAATAATAATGATATTAATAACATTAAATATTCATAGTAATATTAATGTTAAATTATATAAAATATTATTTTATTATTTATATTTATATTATTATTATTTAATATTAGTATTAATATATTATATTGATACATTTAATGTTAATACTATAAGTTATTTTGTCAATTATACAAAATTTTTATATACAACCAAATACACTAATGTATTATTCCTAAAAATCTAATAAAAGATTCTTATGTATAATCAAACATGATAATCTTAGTTCTTGAGAATTATATTCTCTACTATTATTTTTTTAAGAATATGATTCCTATTGATTACTGCATACCAAACACCTCCTAGCACTGTCCTATCTATGCTTCTCTCCAGCCACTCAGCAAAACAGATTTTTCACTTGAACTGCCATACTCTTTCCAATCTCCTCTATCTGAGAAGCAAATCCATAAGCCATGGCCTCTGCCTCGAGGTCGCTGCTCTACTCCCCTCGTGTAAACTCGCACGTGCAACTCTCTCCTCCTCCTCCGACGGCGTCTAGGCCATTGGTATTCTTCCCCTGCGACGCCGTTTCGTTCCCAAAGCTGAGCGAGATGTCAAACCTCCACCGTTCCTCGCCGACGACGGTGAAGGTGTCGCCGGGAAGTGACGGCACTTTGCCGGCCTCCGCCGCCGACGACCCCGAAGACGGAGTGTCTTTGGGGACGATGAAGTTGAATTCCGGCACCGATATCCAGAGATTCGAGTCTCTGCTCTTTTGGGTTGGCCATCCAATTGGAAATGAGAAATCACATTTTATATTAAATTTAGCATGCACTGGCCAAGCTGGAATAGCTCAGTTGGCTAGAGCGTGTGGCTGTTAACCACAAGGTCGGAGGTTCAAGCCCTCCTTCTAGCGTTTTTCACTTTCTTCTAAATTTTATATCATATATTTCTTATGCTTCATCCTTTATGTACACTTTTTGTCAATCAATTTGCCAATTTCGAGTCTTGTGCAATTGTAACATTTAGTCAAAATTCAAACATATAATTTCAATATGAAAACTAGGTTTCCTTTTTATTTATTTAGAATTCAGGATTGTACAGTGACTATTTATTTTGTGATTACAGGGACAAAAAGAAAAGACAAAAAGAAAAAAAAATCCTAATGTCGTTTGGATCTAATTGACAGTGGGCCAATGGCCTTTGCCAAGGAGCTAACCTACCACTACCTGTCCCTTTGAAGTTAAGAATCCATTGTCCATTGTATACTTTTATCATGTTTTTTTTTTAATATATTTTACTTTCTTAAACCATACATTAGGATTTTATAAAATTTTCATATCTCATCAATTGGACAGGTAGACAAAATAGGCGGAGGAGCTAGAATGGGGGTTCATCACAATAGGGGATGGGAAAAATGAGGTGCTTGTGAACGTTGATTGTTTGGTGTTTCCAGCAACAGGGAGCTCTGGGCCAATCCTCCGAGCCATAAGGAATGGACCCTTGAAAGAACAGCCCCCTCCTGGGGAGCCAAGGATCATGAGAAGTCTTCTCCAAGCCCTTCAAAAGTCTGTTGAAATTGCTAGACTTTGAACCAATGTTTCTCATTTGAGATGCACAAGTCTTTTGTCGTTTTTGTACTATGATCATAATCTTCTGTGTATATATACAAAATTATCCGGTAGTATAATTTTGGAATGACTCCGAAAAGTTTTGCAATTTTGAGCCCGGCGTGTTTTCAATTCAACTACCAAAGCATCTTGATAGTAATTCGTATTAACTAGAGATATTGATTTAGAGCTTGTTTGGTTAGTTGGTTCGAATCACAGTTCGAATCAAACGGACTCTTAGATTGTTTTGATTTGAATTGTATGATTTGAATTGCTATTCGAATTGATGTTTTGATGTACATTTAAAGTGTTAATTTGAATAAGAAATAAAAATAGAATTTTTATTTGGATAAATTATGAAAAAGTTTTTGATTTACTAATAAAATCTAACAGAACCTATTAGTTCATGACATATTTAATATTCAACATGGATCTTGATTTATTCCTCTCTTTATTATAAACATAATGAAAAAATAATCGTCTCAATCATATAAAAAAATAAAAAAGTTATGATATTTTTTTCCTAAAATTATTAGAGAGAGGAATAAGAAATATGGGGCATTTTTATTGTAGAAAATTAATTCAAATCTTAAAAATTTAGGGGACGAGAGCTTAAAAAAGAGCTATTCAATAGATTTGAAATACTCAAAGAACATTTGAAATTTTCCTTTATTAAATATGTATCTAGCTATTTTTAATTCTCTAATTTCCAACCTTTCAAACAAACGGCCGCTTAATCTAAAAATTAAAGTCAAAATTAAGCTCCGGCTTACTAAAAAGTTAAGGTGGCATTAAGTGATCCGAAGTTCCGACAACATAGTGTTTTAACTTGACAACTTGTTAAGAATAAGTCGTGCCAAAACGTTTCTTGAATGATACGTCAAAAAGGCTCTGACGAGGATTTTGAGTCCAAACTCTTGAACAAAATCTAACCGCTTCCAGACAACAGCTTTGAAAACAGTTCGCATGCTGACACGTGACACTTACCCAATCATCCTCCTCGTCCTGTGTCTTTACTCCGAACCTTCTAGATGCTCTTTTCAGCCTCTCTTTGATAACAATGGCGACTTTCTCTCTCTACTCTCATCGTCTCCCTTCAAAGCTCGAATTCTCAGAAACTAAAACCCAGCACCGGAATCCAGCTAGACGCCTTTCTCTAACAACATGGACTTCCTCGCGTTCAAGAATTCTCTGTTCCTCCTCTAAGGACGATTCCCTTGGCTATAGCTTTTCCAGGTCTGTTTTTCTCTTCCAAAATCTCTTACTGTTTGGTTGCCGAGAAAGTTTGGAAATGAGATTATTCATTATCATGTCGTGTGGTAATTTGGCGATTTTTGTATATTCAGTAATTTCTGTATCATATAAGGGCCAGAGCCGGTCCAGGATTTTGTTCAAATGCAGCTCCAGGATATCCAGGACAATATTAGGATCAGAAGGAATAAGATTTTTCTCCTAATGGAAGAGGTCAAAATAACTTTTTTCTTCTTCTTTTTTCTTTTGATATTTGGGAACTTGTGTTTGTTTATTTTTATTTTGGAGATTTCTACATCTGGTATAGAGTTTAATTCATGTTTCTGAACGTGAATTTTTGTCAAAATCATTATCAAAACAAAAAATTATACGGAATTGACAAAATCTGATACAAATTTGACGGTTAAATGCTGAATTGGTAGAATATAAGAATATGAAATTAAATAAATCTCATTTTATTTCATGTGTGAGATTGAAATTGATTTTGTTGTTTATGTAAGGAGATTAAGAGTGCAACAACGGATAACGAGCTTCGGCGATGTCGATAAAAATGGCGGGTAAGAGCCTTACGAGATGCCTGATATGCCTTCATCTTTTCCTTTTCTTCCTCATGTTGTGAGTTTATCGTATTTCTACAAGGAAGGAAGCTTAGAAATTAGGATATTTGGTTAAAAAAAAGGAAGGATTTTGGATTCTCCATTGCTGATTTGGGAAAGAAATTTTGCTTGTCGAAAGCTCGACTGCGATTTAGCTCTTAGTTTCCCCGCCTTTTTTGGAGCATCTTTGTAGATAGTTTGTGCTCTCCGATGGTTGTATGTTTGATCTGTTTGGAATAGTATTTCTTCATTCTGTACTATTATGTTCTTCCAAAAGAAAAGGAAGGAAATTAAAGAAATTCTTATGATTTATGTGGTTTTTACTTTCTAGAAGGGATTAATAGAGGTTTCTAGTTTTTAGCTAACTTTGCGCATCTTTTTTTTGGGGTAGACACCAAAGACACTGAAGCAGCTTTACCTGACCGGCTTATCATTTGCACCCACAGTAAGTTCTTAAAATTTGAGGTTTTTTTGTTCTTTTAAACTAACTTTATATCACGTTCTTTATCTATAATATGCTCTTGTTTGTAACTTGCTTTGTTCTCTTGATAATTTTGCTTCTATTTTGAGGGGTATTCATTTAAATAAAATAAAAGTATGAAGGTTGACTTTTCTCAACTGGGTTGTTTCTTATGTCTACTTTCCATGGCAGCCGGAACTAAAACTAGGTTTGGGGGGTACCTCATATGAGGATGTCATTCGCAACATGCATTTGCCTTTACAATTAAGGTTCTTACTCGACCTGTTTTTCTTCTTTGTTAGCAAGTTTTAAAACCTGAAGCAAGCAGAACTCTTGTTTGTTTTTGAAGTGTAGATTTGCTCCAGCCTAGGATCCTGAATTACTGTTTTTCATTTCTGAGTTCAGTCAGGTCGATCCCATTGTGGCATCTTTTTCGGGCGGGGCGGTTGGTGTCATTTCTGCTTTAATGTTAATTGAAGCCAATAATGTGGAGCAACAAGAGAAGAAACAATGCAAATACTGCCATGGAACCGGTTTGTATGCGTTTGCTTCTTTTGGCATCCATGAAACGAAATATTTTGTCCTTTTTTTATCAGTCATTTCTTTTAGCGTACTAACATTTATTCACAGGAATTCATACCCTATTCTTATTTCTTTTTGGTCATTTACTTGCCTTTTCGTTCTTTGGATTGAAGTTCGGATTTACTCTTTGCCAACTCGTGTACGGAAACAGGATACTTGGTGCGTGCTAGATGTTCTGCAAGTGGTGTATGCTTGAGAATCGACCCCATGTCCGTGTCAAGTCTTTCTAACCGCCCTTTGCAGGTGCCCGTGGCTCAGAGGTGTCTATATTGCTCTGGTGCTGGAAAGGTATCAAAAATTAGCAAGAAATTGACTAATGGAATCTGCTTTGTAACCACACTATCCCCTTAATAGTTGTTAAATAATCTTTCCATAGAGCAATTGACTTGCAAAAATTTAGAGTACTCTTATTTAACCCTTGGGTTATAACCATTACCCCACACATGGCGGGCGCCACAATTCGTGAGTAATAAGGTTATAATCCGTGTAGTTGAATACTATTTTTGATAAGCAAATGGACTTTGCTTCATATGTAATTGACTTTGATTAATCATCTTGTATGTTAATGTAGGTTATGTGCCCGACCTGCCTGTGCACTGGAATGGAAATGGCAAGTGAACATGACCCACGGATAGATCCATTTGACTGAACAACACCATTTACTTAGCAGATTAATCCTTTTTTTTTATTGTTTTATTTGTTTTCTATGTAACTTGAAATATCAGATGTACAACTTATTCAACTCATTCCCACGGACTTCCACTCCAAACCGTCAAAGAACTATGAAACCAAAGCTTTTGTTAAACAGAATCAAATGGTACTCTTTTTTTTTTAATTATTTATTAACTCGTGTATTTAGTTGTTAGTGAAAAGTAAAAAGTACTCTCATACTCTTTCTTTGTTTTTTTTTTTTCTTGATTTTAGACTACTTAAAAAAATGCTCACTTGTTATTTCTTTGAATTTTCTTGTAAACTCATCCATGTTATTGTTTCAAATTTTCATTTTCGACTTTCAGTGTAGCAGGTGGAACAATTTTGGGAGTAAAAATTATTTTCTTTTTATATTTTCGATTCTAAGTTGTTTGGTAATCTATTGGTTCAAAAGAAGTTTGTGTTTTATTTCATAAAATTTAAATTGTTTTATTTTTTTTTTTTTCAAATATGGTTGGAAAAATTTGCAAAAATAAATAAATGTCAGGTAAAAAAATGTAAAGTTTAAAACGAGTAAACATCGGTAAAAAATTCAATCGAAAATAAATCTTTGTAAATAATTAAAATAGATTTAATTTATTAAAAATACTGAAAGCAAACCACCAAAAGCGACAGTTTGGCCGAGTGGTCTAAGGCGCCAGATTTAGGCTCTGGTCCGAAAGGGCGTGGGTTCAAATCCCACAGCTGTCACAATTTTATTTTTTTTTAATTTTATTTTTCACTTTCACGCCGGTCTCGTCTTTTTGTGCTCTACAATTGTTTAGCCAATTGATGAACTCCCAGAGAGATAGAGGGCTCAAACGCTGTTTTAATGGCGGCAAGTCTCGTGCGAAAGAAACTTGGTCTCCCTCTCCACCCACTCTTGATCCGGTTCCTGAGCTCACCGCCATGTCAATCTAGGTCCGCCGGAACCCTCGCCTTCGAAGAGCTCCGATCTTCACCCGATCATCCCTACCAATCCACCGCTTTTCTAATCCATGGCCTTCTCGGGTCCGCCAGAAATTGGAGATCTTTCTCACGCAATCTCCTCTCCTCTCTTCCTTCTCCATCTGGTATCCTTATTTGGAAAAATTGTTCTCAATAAGCAATTCAAGCTTTTGGTTATGGTGTTTATTTGTTTTTGTAGATTGGAGAATGGTGCTTGTGGATTTAAGGAATCACGGGAAATCGGCCGAGGTTGAAGGTCTAAGTCCACCTTCTGACTTGAACAATGCAGCCAAGGATTTGGCGAATTTGGTCAGGTCTCAAGGCTGGTCATGGCCTGACGTTGTTTTGGGCCATTCTCTGGGTGGTAAGGTCGCCCTCCAATTCGCGGAGAGCTGCGCTGGTGGCGACTATGGCGAATCTGCTGCTTTGCCTAAACAGGTCTTTCCTTTCGCTCTAGCTTCAATGGTTGTCATTTCGTTTTCACCTTATGATTGGACTTTTTTTTTTGTTGGAAGTATGCTATTGAAATAAGAAATTTCGTCTATTGAATCACTTGAATTTTTGGAGAGAGACTAAAACATTAGAGAGAGAAGTATATTGGTTCAACTGAATTCTTATTGATGACATTAGAGAGAGAAGTTAAGCTTGTGAACTCAGCATTGTGTAACTAATCAGCTTACTTCAACAGAATCGAAATTAGCCTATAAGATATGCGGTTACAAACTAAATACTTGCATTGAAGGTTCATTCTTTAGTGTTCGTTATCGGACTTTATGAGCTTGTTTGCTAGGAGGGAGGGGTGGCGAATTAGTAGAAAAGTTTTGGAACCCATGGTTGTTTGGTAGGAGAGAAAAGAGAAGGAAATAGATTGAGCGAATGAATCCATACCAAACACACTAAGTTAGAGATATTTTCTTGTTTGGTGGGAGGGAAAAGTAGGAGGAGGAATAACAGTGGGAGATAAGTTTAATCACTCCTTATGTTGAGAGATTAGAGGAGTGATTGTTTGGCCGGGGAGAAAAGAGGAGGGAATGAGGTTAACGAGAGTTTTAAATTCTTCAGAAAAATTCAAGTTTAATAGCTTCTTGTGTCGAGAGATTAGAGAAGCGAATTCATATTAAGGTGCTCCTCTTACCAAACACACGACGGGTACTTAAAATGACTGTCTGATCATTATAAATTGATAAAGTCCCATTCAAAAAACAAATAAATGGGTAAATGGATAAAGTCAAAAGTAGAAGGCTTTCGTGGGACTTTTAGACATTAATGATAATTTCTGAATGGTTGATCGCTTATGATGGGCTCCTAGATTTCTTAGTGCCGAGTAAGTTTAACTTTTGTCACTTGTACTAAGCGATGTTCTCTCATCTCGTGCATAAGAAAATGTTTCTGCCCCTTTCTTATTTCCTGATGCAAACAGCTTTGGGTACTAGATTCCATTCCAGGAGAAGTTAACCCTGAGGATAGTGATGGAGAAGTAGAAAAAGTCTTGAAGACATTGCAGAATCTACCTCCTACGGTTCCATCACGAAAGTAAAGCTCTTTCTTTTCTGAAACAGCCTTCAGAATTCAGAGGCTCATTTAGTTCGAATAGAAAATTGTCTTGTCTTTTGCAGTAAGATTATTTTTGGATACAGGTGGCTTGTGCATCATATGATTGAACTTGGGTTCTCAAAGTCATTATCAGAATGGATAGGCACCAACCTCAAAAAAACTGGAGATCAGGAAACCTGGGCATTTAATCTTGATGGTGCAGTTGAGATGTTCGAGTCTTACAGGTAAAACTTCCTTGATTTTAGTTCTGCCTTGGCCAAAAATCAAGTAAAAAGGGGACTGAAAGTTCCAGTACATTTTCAATCCATAAATTCATTTGATGTACTGTCTAACAAGGAACATAAAAAATTTTGTAGGGAGAAGTCTTATTGGTCTCTATTGGAGCACCCTCCAAAAGATTTGGAAATAGCTATTGTGCGTGCAGAGAATAGTGATCGTTGGGACCCAGAAACGATTCAGCGGCTCGAAAGCCTTGCCGCTCGAGAAAGAGGGGGCGCTGAGGGGAAGGTTGCGGTCCATGTTCTTCCAAAGTCGGGTCATTGGGTTCATGCGGACAATCCCAGAGGTCTTCTTGAGATTGTGGCACCTAAGATTGCTTCCTTTTGACCTTCTATGATTGAGTTCCTAGTTTTCTACGATAGAAACATGACTCTGTAATTTGAGCGAATGCTGCTCCATGACTTGCTTTTTCAACTCACTTAAATGACATAGGATCTGTAATTTGAATGAATGTGGGTCCATGATTTATTTTTTCACACAAATTTTTGTGGAACAATGTGTTAATGATACCAATGATATTCACCTGCCTATGTTAATAATTTATTTGGTAATCTGCTCAAGTTTTTGGATTTCCTTTTGTGGCATACCTCTTTTATCATGCGGATCTGCTTCTGATTCATGTGTAAACGAGTCTTTTCCAACCATGGTTTGAAGAATAATACCTCATATCTATTCAATAGCAGCTTGAATAAGAAACAACAGCAACAATATAACTTTTAACTCTTTTAAACTTCCAAAAAAAGAAAAGAGAACTCTTTAAATTTTTTTTTTAGAAATTGAATAATGTAAAATGGCATTTTGAAAGTTTATTTTTTTTGACTTGGGGATGGAGGAAGTTTGTCGCTTTTGTTTTGCCAAATTTTGTCGTTTTCATTCTGCTGTTGCTGCTGCTTCTTTAAGCATAAAACGGTGAAGAGTGTTTAGTCATGCAATGGACTTGAGGAAAGGGCGTTGGGCCAAGTGAAAAATTTAGAAAAATTAAAGAAAATAGCATAATTTTGTTGTTATTATTATTTTCATGTCAAAATCCTGTTAAACTTATCATCATATTCCTTGTTAATTTAACATCATTTTTTAAATTATTTACATATTAATCATATGATATCATATCTCTTTTGCTTTATGTAATGTTAGACGAAAGCCAATGTTGGTTACAATGTGGAATCAATTTGTTACAAATGAGGTTGTTAATCAGAAACCATTATTTTTGCAGTCTAACCTCTAGTGTCAGGAGTAATTCTTTTATTATTATTATTATTAATTTCAGTTGTCATGCCATTTCTTCAACTAAAAAGAAGAATAAAGCAATAATTAAAAATATGAAATGTATAGTATTTTCATTTTTTAAACTAATTATTGTTTTTTGAAAAAGGTAGATAATGTGAAAAAAATATTATATGAATATAACAAAGAGTTCTTTTCAACCAGAGAAATAAGACAAAAATACTACCAGTAAGATAATTTATAAAAAAGACTTAAAAAAAAAAAAGAAGCTAAACGCTCCTTTGAAAAATTGCAAAGTGGCCATGCAAAAATATACATAAATAATGGATATAAATAATTGTTCCTAAGGCATTCAGTGGGCCTTATTATTATGTTATATAAGACATGAATAGATTTGTGTGTGGGTCTGTCAAACAAAATTCTCCCTTGTTTCAACGCCTTGTTAACTTTTGTGAGAGAATAATGGCTTGAATTTAGTTTGGTCTGACTTAAAAAGTTTATGGTATAACGATTATGGTGAAAGAATGAATGAAGTATTTTTCATGAGATCTATGGTGGTAGCGGAACGATCAAGCTTAGGCCGTTTCATTTATGTTTTGGGCCTATAGGATTTTGTTTATGCTTATATATGTATGATGTATTACGTTAAGATTTCGGTATTATTGTTTTAGCCTCTCTAATCACCTCAATCTTATAATCTTTTTTGAGTTTAGTAATTTTTTTCTCCTCTACTAGTGATTTTTCTCGTCTTGAGTTTTCACGTAAATCTCTATATGTTCTCTGTTTCTATCGCATTATTCTCTGTTTCTGTCGCATTATTTTCGTAACAATTCTTTTTGTTAAAAAGTCTTCACCACTGTAGTGTTTGCATGGAAAGAATCGAGAAATTAAATATTAGCATTTTAGCATACACAAAATTTTGGTTAGCTTTCTACACGTATACATAACATTTTACAATCCTTGTTATTACATGTATTTACATGTTCATTTGACAAACACATGGAGCTGAAAGACAAAACAAGGCCGAATTGGAAAAAAAAAAAATGAAGCAGATTGGTGAAATGCAATAACAAAAGGAAGAACTTAATAATTTGTTGAAGAAAGATTATTAAAGCGGTTTGAGAAATACCTCGTGGGTTAGAAAGTTGAGGAGATAGTGAAGGTCAATGTTCTGGTTGTCTGTTTAGACTGCAGATGGAGGATGGTAGAAATGGCTTCTTCCTAAAGCTTTTTTTTTTTTTTTTATAAAGACTTTTTTTTTCTTTCATCTGACCAGTTTTTAAATTTTTATTCAAAATAAAGTTAATTCAATCTTTTATATGTTAGTGAAAACTTAATCAAATGGGTTAAAAATACAAATAACTATTTATATCAATAATCAATTATTTATGTGTAAATTACATGTCAATTTCACTAAAAAAAACTAAAATTACTATTAATAGAGGTGATTTGTTATATACTTGTAAGTTTAGAGATAACTTGTCAAAATTAAAAGTTCAAGGGACAAATTATAAATATACGACAAGTTCAAAGAATAGTATCCTCAAACATCCTTATAAAAAGTAATATAAAACACTCTTTTTCTAAAAATTAAGTCACTTCTATGCCACAAACACATCTAATTTAGTGTCCGTTTACTAGCACTATATATAAGGGCAAATATCTATAAAGAATAATAAACTTTTAAGCTATGGGTCAATTTAGTATCGAACAGGTTAATACGAACATGACACCTTTTTAAACAGGTTAATTCCAACTTGACATGAAAATAATCCTTAGCTTATTTTTTTTTTTTTACTTTAAATTGTAAACAATCACATTGTGTTCGCATCTTATCGTCATGTCATAACTCGTATTGCTAGCACTATCCTTACACACACACACACACACATATATGGTCTTCAATCCGGTACCATATCTGGTCTAGACAATAATTCTAACTCTTGGATTCAAATTGAAGGGCATCCTAAAATGCAAAAAGTGAAAGGTAGACATACGTAGACTCTTCCAAAAATGATCGAAAATGTAATTAATTGTTTAAAAATTGTAACCTAGTGAACGAATTGATTAATTGCTTAAAAATTGTAACCTAGTAAACGAATTGTGGTCTAAATCATTTATGTCCCCGTAGTTGAGAGACCTAGAGATCCCATTGGCCCTCATCGGGAAGCTCGCATATCTCTCATCAAAACTCGGCACTTATTTCGCCCCAACCGTTCATCGTGGTTTCGAGGTCTAAAGATTTTATCATAGTTGTAAGACCCAAAGACCTTGTTGGCCCTTGTCAAAAAGCTCGCATATCTCCCAACAAAACTCAATGCTCATTTTGCCTTAATTATTCGTTGTCGTCGCTCCAAGGCCCAAGCATGTTGCCATAGTTGCGAAACCCAAAGATCCCACCGGCTTTTGAGGCGAAGCTTGCATATTTCCCGTCAAAATTTTCCCTCCTTGACTTGCAAAACCACCAAAGCTTGTTGCCTCTCGTCAAAAAACTATACCACCATTCAATATTCTGGCAATCATGAGAGAGTTGAGAGAGAGATAAAATTTTTGTTAATTAAGATTTAAATTTTGGTTTGAGATGATTTTGATCGTCGAGATTTTGTCAGTAACTTGTCCATGATTTGCATTGACTTGTTGTATCTCCCCTATTTGTTTTTCATTTTACCGATATATATTTCGATCAAACTTTTTTTATTTGTTTTTTTTTTTTTTTGGAATTGTTAAATTGGGTTTGAAATTAGAGGAAAAAAACATGAAGGAGAGATGGAGCCTTTTCCAACATATGGAGGTATCTAATTCAAGAGGCCATAATTTTTTTTTTTTTTTGCCTCTAAAGATGGACTTTATTTCATTATGAAGGTAATAGAGTTCTCTTTCTTTTTTTTAACGTTTTAATTTTCTTGTTTTAAAATACATAGCAGTTATTAATTTAATTAAATAAAATTACGTATTGTTGTGCTTTATATACCTTGTCATTTATGAGAGATTAAAAACATTTTTTATTTGTTTTTTTTTACTTCTTTATTTGAGTAAGATTACACTTTTACCTCTGATTTATAATTTAATATTGCCCATCGTTTTAGATCCTTAGCCTTGTCATTAATAATCAACAGTGGTTTACCTACCAATATCATCACATGTGTCAAAAAGTGTGCAACTCAAACATCAGTGTCGGATCACATCTGGTGCCTGATTTAAAAGTTGTCTTATATATAATATATATCTTAAATTAGAGAGAAACAGAACCCAAGATTTTTTTGAATTAATTAAAAAATTCTTCCTAAATTATAGCATTTGTAATGCTTTACTCTTAAACTTTAAAATGTAATATCCATTTCTCATGAAGTATGAACTCCTAACAAAATTGGCCATTCTATTAGAATTTTAACGAAAAATTTGAAAAGTATTATAAAGTTAAAAGTATTTTGGTAATTTTAGTTATAAAAACGAGCATAAAAATTAAAACTATGATAAAAATAATCCTTAATGATGATTAAAAACAAAAAAAAAAAACAAAAATAAATTATAACCATTACACCATTGGAATCCTTCCTTTTGATGTACCAACATTTTCTTCAATTTTATTTTTTTACAAGCAAAAAGTATTTTGAAATTTTAAAAGTTATATATATTAGTGAAATGAAAAATAATATAATATAAATATAACAAAAAAACATAACACAAAATTTTAAAAGAAAAAAAAAACACTGGGAAAAAAAAAAACACTGGTAGTATCAATAAAATTTCTTTCATATTTTTAGTTTTTATTGGTATTTATACATTTTAAAATTTCAAAATACTTCTTAAGTGTTAAAAAAGCCAATAAAATTTAAAGAAAATTTAGATATATCGAAAAAAGATAGATCTATATAATAGAATATTTTAAATTGACTTTTTTTTTTGTTTTTAATCATCAATAAACACAAGTTTTATTATAATTTTAGTTTCTTTTGTTGTTTTTATAACTAGGATTATCAAAATATCCATAATTTTAAAATTATTTGTCAATTTACAGTTAAAATTCTAACAAAAGAGATATTTTTGTTAACAAATTATACTTTAGGGGAATGAATATTACGTTTTGAAATTCATGGACAAAATGTTACAAAGGTAATAGTTCTAGAGAAATTTTTATAATTAATCATTTTTTTTTAAAAAGGGCATTAGGGTCATTTCAACTCTGGTTTGAAAACCCTAACTATATAAGACGAAGTACAGGTCGATCTGCAAGGCTGCTGAGCATTGCGAGGTCTGAGATTTAAAGGTTCTGCACACGCCTTCAGTTTCTCCCCCTCTCACCAGCGTTTAACCATGGCAAGCGCCTCTGAAACTTTCTCTCCGCCATTTTTTTTCTTTTTATTCCGTTTTAAAGAAGAATAAAGATGTCAAATTTCTCTGTGTTTTTCGAATTTCCTCGGCAGCCAAACACTTTTAAATTTGTCTATTTGCTGAAATTGTTTGCGAAGACTGAAGAAAGAGTGAAAACTTTTTTGTTTTGTTTTGTTTTGTTTTTTTGTTTTTTTTTTTGTTTTTTGTTTTTGTTCTTGTTTTTTTCCCGCTAATGTAGGATATAAATGTAGCTAAAAGAAAGCAAGGGAAAAAAAATCTGATGGAGAAGAAAATTTGCAAATTCATTATTCCTCGATTTTACATCACTAGATATCTAATGTATATCGTTGAGATAATAAGTTTCAAAGTCTTTTCTGCTTGACTTACGTACTCTATCGAAGTGATCCACCCTGATCGACCGATGCAACGCCGGCCCCACTAAATTTTCGATGGGGCATACCACCCACTTCTCGAACGGTAGTGCCGTCGAGAAAACAATAGAGAAATCAATGAAGAAAAAGGGTTATTGATTCCTCAATAAATTGAATCCTTTTTTGTTCAAAGAAGATAAATTGATTTAGTTTCTCACGGTGATATTTTTGGCGGGTCATTCATTTTGTAGTCGAAAAGGAAGAACAGAGAGCCCAAGGAGGAAAATGTTACTCTTGGACCCGCTGTTAGGGAAGGAGAGCATGTCTTTGGGGTTGCTCACATCTTTGCCTCTTTCAATGACACCTTCATTGTAAGTTCTGGATCATGGCTATGGTGTTTACATAGTTGTTCGATTATTTATTAATCTTTTATCTCTCTAATTGCAGCACGTGACCGACTTGTCTGGAAGGGAAACATTGGTTCGCATCACCGGTATGATATCTCTATTCTCATGGCTCATGGTTAAAATGTGCCCTCTATTGTGTATTTCTTGGTTTCAGCTAACTTTTATGTTTGGAAATAGCCTATGCTGCTGTAATTTTGATGCACAATATGTAGATTATAATATGCGCGTGTTTTTGTATTGGTTGTGTAATTTATGTGCCCATTGAACAGGTGGTATGAAGGTGAAAGCCGATAGGGATGAGTCCTCACCCTATGCAGCCATGCTTGCGGCCCAAGATGTTGCTCAACGATGCAAGGTATGCTTGGTACTTCTTATATTTTACAAACGGTGCATGTTTTTTCTCGTCCATGTTCTTTATATTGCATCAAAACTTGATTTGATTTTCACTATGGGTAATACAGGAGCTTGGTGTTTCTGCTTTGCACATAAAGCTGCGTGCCACCGGTGGGAACAAGACCAAGACTCCTGGTCCAGGTGCTCAATCAGCACTCAGAGCCCTTGCTCGTTCAGGCATGAGAATTGGTCGCATAGGTAAATTTTTAATTTTTCTCTATTCTTACGTGAAAGTGCATTCTAATAATATGATTTTGCTCTCGGTCCTATGTTGCCTCTTTGAGTTCACTTGACTCTGATTTCTCTTAGACTTTATTAGCATAGTACCGTGGGAGAATGTGATTGTAACGTGCTTTGTTTTTCACCATGCCAGAGGATGTGACTCCAATTCCGACCGATAGCACCCGTAGAAAGGGTGGCAGGAGAGGTAGAAGGTTGTGAGTGAGCTCCCAGATGGTCGCTTGGATAGATTTGATTTACAAAACAGTAGCCTGGTTTTCATTTCAAGTTTGATTCAAATCATTTTATTAAAATTTTGAGCTTAAAGAAACATAATGAATGATGCGCAGACTCTAAATCAGTTTTGGGTTTCAATATCTATGTTTTGTTCTTTTAATCAATTAGATTTCATTCTCAGTTTCTCCTCTCGATTACAACCATTGGGCAGCACATGAATGAATTATAGCGTTCTGGTGTGCTCAGATGCTATTTGCGCTTGGGTCTATAGTAAATGACCCATAAAGAGAAGTATTTTGAAAGTGAAGAAAAATGAAATATTTTGTACAAATAAAGCTATGATACCAAAAGTCTGAATAATTACAAGTAAATATTGTTGGAACAAATAAACTTAAACTGTTTACGAAATTAGCTTATTCAAACTTTGTATTCAACAATTTCACTTTTTTTTTTTTTTTTGGAATATCAAGCTAGAGCACCTTTTTGAAAATGTTGATACAAATGAGAGGGTATAAAATTAATTAATAAAATTTTTGTACCATATTGAAAAAAAAAATGAAAAAACTACAACCAATGGCATTTAGTGGAAATATACTGGAGGAGGTAGCGATGGCTCCTGAGTAGGAGGAATTCATTTTGAGAATTCGTAAATATTGTGTGTGAACCGGACCATTAATTTCTATATAAATTTTTTTTTTCTTTCTTTTCAAATGTGTTCGTATACAGGAAAATTAGGTTTTAAGCTACACCTCTCTCTTTTATTTTTCTCTCACTTTATGCCACTACTTGTTTCTATTTTGAATTTAGACGTCTTTTGTAAATCTTTAACTAATTCATTTGCGTGACACAAATTAAAAATCAGAATTGACATTTTATTAGAAAAAAATACGCTAGGGACATTATTGTTGAAATCTAACACAATTTTTAGAACAATTTAGAAACGTCCATAATTACATAATAATTACTTAGCGATATCATATGAGCTATCTATACACTTTATAAAATATTTATAAATTAGAGTCATTTTTTTTATTCTATGATCATAATTTATGCCATATGTTTCCTTTAAGTCATTTTATTATGGCATTCTTCAAACTTCTTTTATATATGAATGGACTAGTCTTACCACCGTTGGTAGTGGCATGACAGCAATAAGGTCCTACTTGAAAATTTCATCAACAACAGGAGTAGGCATACAAGAGTCTGCCTTAAATGGCATGGACTAGGAATTGGATAGACCGTATAAACCTTGTCTTGTTACCTGCTAAAGTCATAGGGCCACGATCCTCACCAACCCACTTAAGGTGCTTAGATTCTTATAGTAGCGTTGGTTTGGAGGCACAATGATACCATTGATCCCTTTTTGTAAGCTAAAAAAAAAAAAAAAAGGATTGGTCTTCCAATTGAGGCCCGTGCCAAGTACAAACCTTTTTTGAGAGTAAATTAGGTGGTATAACACTTTTTTTTACCACTAATATTATGTTTTACTACTTTTTCCTCCTAGCTTTCTTTAGATAACACATATTTTTTTAACTTTAAGCCAAAATACTTACTTAGGAATAATAGTGTATTTTATATTCATTAGAAGTGTTATATTACAAACTTTTTCATAAAAATGATAAAATTGGGAAACAATACCGTAGAAATGTATTTCTAAAATTGACCCCATTTTTCGATCGGACAATTTTCATAAATGTTATGTTTTAAAATTTATTTTTTATAATTTCACGCATGGTTATTCATGACATAGTTTAATATATAATAAAAATAATAATGTGACAATTATTTGTAATATGTATAAATAAATAAAACTTTTAAAAGTACATTATGACATGTTATTTTCTCTATCCGATTATTTAAGGCCGGCAATACGGGTTGCGACACGACGACACAACACGGTTTTTTGCGGGTTAGTGTCGAAAAATTTGACCACAGGTCATTTTAGTGTCGACCCAAAACTGACCAATCAAAAAACGAATTGTGTTCGGGTCAACCCGTCTGACACGAAAATGACTCGTTTCTAACCCGTATTTAATTAATTAAATTTTAAAAAAATTAATATTATTTCATATATAATATAAGCCCTTAAAAGATCAAACCCTACCTCTCTTATCACTCATCTTCTTGTTGAAGTGGTATGAAACTTTTCTAATTTTACGTTTTTTTTTAATATTATACATATTAATTTAGACGGATCATAGGCAGGTTACGGGTCAAAATCGGGTTACGGGTCAAAAACGGGTCGCGATTCATATTTTTTGACATTGTGCATAAGGAATGGGTTGACACGGGTCGTGTTCGAGTTGAGAATTTTCAACCCATTCGTGTCACGAGTCGGGTTAGTGTCGACTTATTTTTTGTAAAAATTAACTCTAACCCGACACAAACCTAACATGTCAAACCGTTTTGTCACCTCTACGGGATTCATGACATGACCCGAGATGTGTCGTGTCATCAGCCCAGATCCGACGCCTAGCCCACCGCCTCCGCAAAACGAGAGAATCCAAAATCCGAAGAAGAAAATGAAACCCTAGAAAGGGAAACATAAAAAAGCCAACGCGTAAAGAAGTAAGAATTCCGAGGACATTTTCCACAAAGATGCAGATTTTCGTCAAAACGCTAACCGGAAAGACCATTACTCTCGAGGTCGAGAGCAGCGACACCATCGACAATGTCAAAGCCAAGATCCAAGACAAAGAAGGTACTTTCTTCTTCTTCAGTTTTCTTTTCTTTTTTTTTTTTTTGGCGAAATCAAACCCTGAAGGACGAAGCATTTTGAGCAGGAATTCCTCCGGACCAGCAGCGATTGATCTTCGCTGGGAAGCAGCTCGAAGATGGTCGCACTTTGGCCGATTACAACATTCAGAAAGGTCTGCTTCAAAAAAATATACTCTATGATTTTTTTTCTCTATGATTTTTTCTTGGATTTGTTGGAATTGATTTTCCTTTGTAAAAATTCAGAGTCGACGCTACATCTCGTGTTGAGGCTCAGAGGAGGGATTATAGAGCCTTCTTTGATGGCTTTGGCTCGCAAGTACAACCAAGATAAGATGATTTGCCGCAAGTAAGCTTTACTCTCCTTCTTTGATTTCTTTGTAAATGTATATGTTTATATTATTTCTGAGTATTTAACGTGTTTAAATCTGTTTTTAGTTTATAGTGTTTTGGACCCATTTTCTTATCTTACTTAACTAACGGGACAAATACTGGCCTTTTTGTGCTACTTGAGTGTAAACATGGATATGCTTGTACCCAAGACTCAAAAGTTTCATGTTTTTTTTAATATAAATTTTCATTGATGGAGCATTCTTTTTAAATCTTGAAAAGATTACATTTGCAAATTTAATTGATGTAGTTGGTTGTTTGGTGGGTTTATATTAGAGAAATGGTATTTAAACGATTTAAGCATGCTTGAGCTTGTTCTTAGCTCAATTCATAGATAGATTTAAAGGAATTCAGGGAATGTATGGGTAGTGATTTCTGTGTTGTGTTTCATTAGTGATTCTATGAGGTACCAACCGCTGGTAACATGGTAGTGCTTAGCTTTTCGTTGTTTTCTTCTTTTTTTTTTCCCCCCGATGGGTTGGACGAGGGCTTCTTTAACTTATTTTCAAGGGGATGAAATTTAGCCCTTTTTTTTTTTCCCTGTGCAAGTGGAAAAGAGGTTATAATCATTCCCGATAATAATTCCATTTACTCAACTTTGTCCGCTGGTCTCAATTACCTGCAGTTGATTCATGGGTGGGGCATTATACTCTTGTTCTGGGAATCATTGATGTGCCAGAGAAGTAACCGTATTCGTTTTAGTACTATCTGTGAAACACTATTCTAATAGTTTCCCCATTTTTGGTGTACTTGCCAATGCATTTTTTTTCCTTTCAAATTGCTTCCTATTATAGTTCTGGTGGTTTTCATCTGAAACACTAGACGGTAGTTTTTTTAGTTTCTGAATTTTGCATTAACCTCTTTATTGCTTTATGCTCGCAAACCGGAACCATTAGTTGAACCCTTTCTTGCCATCTAATTGCAAGAAAGGGCATCCTGGTTTCCGATATAAATCTCCAAGTTCCAAGTTTGTCAACTGTACTTAGGTGCCGTTGATCTTTGTATTGGTACATCATCTAAATCATTGCATGATGATGTAGTCATTGTGTTTCCCTTGAATATTTGTTAACCTGCTCTTGTTTCTGTTTTCGTTGCATATGAGACGACAAATTCTGCGAATTAGTATAGGTTCTTAGTATAAAGTTATTTTTATCGATTCATGCTCTTCTTTGGCTTGCTAGATGTTATGCTCGTTTGCACCCTAGGGCTGTAAACTGCCGGAAAAAGAAGTGCGGTCATAGCAATCAGGTTCTTTTCCTTCTTTCTTATCCGCTGATCCGACACTGGCTTGTTTGGAATGTCTTTAACGCGCTTAGGATGTTTTCTTACACAAGATTCTTTGTTTCTTTGTTGCAGTTGAGGCCAAAGAAGAAGATCAAGTAGATTATGGGCGTTATTTTCCTTGTCAAGGCTATTTTAGTTTTCTATAGTAACGAAGTTTGTGGATTGCCATCTATTTGTTATTGTTAAATGACATAAGATTTGCGATTAATTTCCTTTCAGTTTTCATCTGTTATGTGAAATAGATATCATTTCGTAATTTCCTATTTTTAAAGCCCAAAAAACCATCTTTATTTCCATTTAAAAAATATCTTTTTCCGAATCATGTTAGTGTGTTGAGGTATATTTTGGAAATTAAGATAAATATTGAGGTAAATGATAGTAAACAAGAGTTTATTTTGGAGATTATTTTAAAATCTTAAGGTAGACAATAATAAACAACTTTTGGACCACAAAAGAAATGTTGCCTGTTAATAGTCTGGCTGAAATTTCTTTTTGCGTACTTAGAAGGTTTATCCGTGTATTACCTTTATTATCATATAATAATTAAACTCCACTATCAATTAAAGTTTATTAAGTCAGGGCAGTACAGCTTATGGCTACATCTTTTAAATAATGAAAGTTCTTGGATTAATAAATGATGATGATAATAATAATAATGAAGATAATAACAATCAATTTACGTGCCGTTCATACATAAAAGCCTTGAAATTAATTAATTGGAAATCAATAATAAGGTTTACCCTCAAATCAAAAGGTACGTGCATGTATACATCTGTGCCTTCTTCAAGCAAAACTTTTGAAAATACATTATCACAGGCAGTTATTAATAATATTTTGGTTTTGAGAAAATTTTAGATTAGTATTTTGTATTATATCGTTATATGTGTTTAGTATATTATATTTTAAAATATTTAATATTGATATCTTGATATTTAAAAAAAAATTTAATACCACATAGCCTTTTTTTAAGATATGAAGAAGGCAAAATTACCTTTCTTTTTTGTTCCTTTTAGCCAGGGTCTTCTCTATAATCAAGTTATTACATGTGTTTCTTTAAAAGACTTTTTTTTTCCTTTGCTTGCGCTTATTATTTGTTTTTTCAAAACTGATCAGTGCAATTTTTTTTTCTAATTCAACCATAGAAGCAATTTTTCCCAAACCTTCATATTTAGTCAGATGGTGCTTAATTCATTTCCTACTATAAAACTCTCCGCTGTATACAAACATATTTTTTCATTGCATTGTGCATATACTATCAGTGGTGGGAAAAAAGAAAAGATAGATTCATATATTTGGAAACAAAATTTTACAAACATACAAAGGGGAATATTCTACTAACTAGATACATTTGTATTCTCTAGTGGTCCAAAAGTTTAACCACTAGTAAGTTCTTTTTTTTTTTTTTTTTGGGAAAGCAATCAGAAAACTTTTGTATGGTGGAGTTTTACTTTATTTCAAGTTGGCATTATTTAACTGTGATTTTAGAAAAATAAGATAAAGTATATAAGTTATGGACAGTATGGCTTTGTTATCTTTTCTGACCCCTTAATTTTGAGCATTTTTTGCATCTATAGCTACTACTTTTTTTTTCCTTGATTTGCATGAACAACTTTAATTTATTATGCCTAAGATCTGTTTGGAATTTCTATTATCTTAACTCAGCTGGCTAGTACTTGTAACCTAATGTAAACACTTTTGGAATATATCTTAAACTCAAACAGCTTTTGTCTGTGAAGTTTGGGAGGCAAAACCATCATTCTAGCTAGTACAAAGTTTATTTTAACAGAGTTTATTACATTGTTCGCATAACAAAATTGTAGTACACAATGGGTTTTTTTCACCTTTTTAACAGTGCTCCTCTCTTTTTCTTTTTGTCTTATTCAACCTTTTTTTTTATTCTACTCTCAAAATGAAAAAATAAATCATGTTTTTGATGCAACTGTTATTTTCATTCAACCAAACAAAGATTATAACTGTGGATATGATAGAAACACCAAGCTCCAAATATATGATATCCATAATCATAAACAAAACAGTTTAACTATTAATTTAACTAAAGCACAATAGTAATTTCACCATAGGCTTTTTCATTTTGCATGTAGGGATAGACGTAAAACCAATCAAGCTGTTCAAGTTAATTAAACGAAACCAATTAAAAATTGGTTTGATTTAGTTTAAAATTTTGAAAAATCAATTAAATTGATTTAGTAAAAAACACAAACCGATTTCTAGTCATTAATGTATCTAAGAAATTTTGAAAAATCAAGTTAAGTTGTTTTGTTTCATTGATTTGTCCATATAAAAACCAAAGCAAACAAAATCTATATCTATTTATTGTATTTAAAAAATTATAGATTTAATATACTTGTAAAAAGAGAATTATTTTGTTTGCTATATTTTTTTAAAAATGAACTTGCTTCAAAATTTAATAATAGTTATTTTGAAAATAAATAAATAATCATAAGATTCATGAGTCATAATGTTAATGATTTCTCATTACAAATTTAGCATTTTGTGTCTATGGATTTGGATGTTTTAGTTTTATTATGGATGCTTAATTTTAAACTTTGGATGATTTTATTTACGTTATAAATTGGATAATTCATTTTTCCATTGTTGATATTTATCAATCTTGTGTATATAGCTCAGAGTAATTGATTGCATTTTTACAACCTAAACTATTCGTTTTTTGTATAATACACCCCAAAGTTTTAATCTTAGTAAATGCACCTTGAATTTAGAAATAATTAATAATTGAGGTCCAATATCTAATAAGCGTTAAAAAGCATAGATAATTTTTTATCATGAAATTTACCAGTGAGTTTTCTTAAGAGTATAGCTTATCATTTTAAGGAAAAAAAATGATTTCAACACATGAAAAAGAGTACTTGACGACGATTAAAAGTAGTTATTGAATCTCAATTGTCAATACTTTCAAAGTTCATGATGCATTGTGCAAAGATTGAAAGTTCAAGATGTTTTATGTAAAAAATGAATAGTTCAAGGTGTAACAGTACAATTTATCCTATGGTTCATTAAGAAGATAAAATCAAAATCCACAAGAAATAACATTCTTTTAAATTGTGATCCACCTCTAGTGTATTTTCTTTAAATATATTGTTGATGTAAATTTTCACTCGCCGAAACTTCTACAGATCTTTCTTTTAGAAAGGTAATGCATATTCATAAGTACTGTCTTTACAAAAACTTAGGAACCTAAACATCTAAATCAAAAACCTTAACCCCTGAAATTGTAAATCCCCAAATTAGCCTCAAATTAGAATCATAAACTTGGCACAATGAGGTTTGTAGCAACTCTATTAAAATTCCAAGCACAGTCACAATTTCAAACCAATTTCAGCTCCTTCCTAGAGATAACACAAGTATATTTCACATTGTAATAATCGAAATGGAATTTTTCCTTTATTAAAGATCTATAAATTAAGAGATTATTCTTGTAAAATAAGCTCCTACTTATAAAATTCAACAACAGGTGAAATTATGTAAATGTGTAGAATATTTGAACTCTTAATTTTTTATTTCTCGACAAATGTTTTACCAAAAAAATAAAATCTTAGCAAAAGTAACCTTAAAAAATAACATCAATTTTGTGATGGCACCCTTAGCCTAGCAAAAAATTCCCTCTGAGGCATAAAGTTGAAATCTCACAATCGCAAGTTCAATTCGAAAAACAAATGTTCAAAAAAATTTTAGGGGTTTTTGGAGAGTATGGTTAGAACTAAAACTCTTAACTAAAAATTATAGTATGTGAGAGCTTTATACTGTAGCAATCAAAAGTTTTGTTCTAACTGATTTTATATGAGTCATTTGAGATTTCAGGATTTTGTATTCCAATCACTTTGACTTCATTTTCTTTCATGAAAAGCCATCAAGATTGAAAAGAGCTCTCATGTCCAGAATATAAATTATAAGGCTATTAATTACCAATAATCACCACATGAACAAACCCCTTCCTTAAAGTGATGAAACCTATTTGCATCTCGAACAACAATAACCCTTTGTGTTATAGCTGGTATTAACTTACTAAAAGTACGATAATCTCCACAAATTCTAAGGTTCTTCGTAAGCCTTATAGGAGTTTCATCAGGGGAAGCAACAAGTGCAAATGCAATAGCCAGCTTCTCACTATGAGAAGACAAGATCCTTGCCTTAACTTCTTCATCAACACCTTGCAAAACGAAACTCATGTCAGGGACATAACCCGCCTGCGCCAGCTTCACATTCAGTTTCTCAAGCATGCTGTAAATCTCCCTTGACCGGGGATGAGTCTCGTCTCCAGAACTAAACCCATAATCTCGTCACTTACCTCAAGCCATGTCCAACCAGGAAACGTATTTAGCCTGCTCTAGGTCATCATTCCGAAACTCGCCGCCTTTTCTGCCATCTCTGTATTCTGGCAAAGATAATCTTCGAGTTTTAAAAATTAATTGCTTCAGGGAGTAATTTGTATAAAATTTTGAAAACACGAAGGATGTTTTAATTATTTTTCTAATTGAAATCGTTCTTAAACGTTTCGTTATATAAACCGTTCTTTTTATAAAATCCTTTGACCTATTATTTTCTTTTAGATATTTTTTCTCTAATGTGTCTCTGCTAAGGTAATTTTTTCAAAATATGCTCTTTTTACATTTTTTTTCCAAGTAACCCTCTCAACTACTGTTTGTACTTATAAAATAAGGTTATTAATACTAATGACTTTTAAATTTTAGGATCTTTCTTATTTTGTCCCTTAAATTTTAAAAATCACCATGTTACCATTTATAACTTTCAAAACTCATCACTTTATCCCATTGAATTTTAAAAATTAAAAATGACCATTTTGTTCTTAAACTTTCAAAGCTTCTCACTTTCTCTTTTAAATTTCTGATTTTCGTTCAAATAAATAGAATTATGCTCACGTCATTTGCGCATGAGTCACCTTAAGGGAAAAAATGAAATTTTATTACTCCTAAGTTTTATTTCATGATTACAATCTCACTTGACACCTTTGTTTGTTTATCTGAACTCTTATTTAAGAAGGGTTTACCTATATGTTTCTTTTCATTTTTAATGTGCCACTCGTTTAATAAGTCAATATTATTTGCCGATATCTGAACTTAAATACTAAAGAAGATGAGTTACACATTACAAATGAGGAAATATCGACGAACAATATCAAAAAGAATATGCATACAAACCCTTCTTAAAATGAGAGTGTAAACATGAAACAAAACCTGAAAGTAATAAAATCTCTTTTTTGCCCTTACAGGTGACCATGTGCAAATCATATAGGTTTAATTTTGTCAATTTGATAGAAAATCAGAAAATAAGAGATAAAAGAGATTTGAGACAAGGACAAAATGGTGATTTTTAAAATTTAGGGGCCAAAGTGAGGAGTTTTGAAAGTTCAAGAAGTAAAATGACTATTTTTAAAGTTCAAATGATAAAATGAGAAAAACTTTAAAGTTTAAGAGCTATTAATATTAATAACCCTATAAAATATTTAATAAAGACACGTGTTTTCATTTATACTGATATATATAACAGCAAACTCTGTTTTGTCCTCCTCCTATCTTTCTACATCTTGCTGACCTTTTTTTTCCCCCTTGTTTTTGCTTGTTTTCTTTTCTTTAAGAAACATAATTATCTCTCTCTTTGTTCCTTTTCAAAATTAAAAAGATTAAGAGATGGTCAACCCCCATAACTTTTTTTCTCTTTATTAAACATCTTTTTTCCTCTCACAATTTGATTTTAGCAAATATAATATTAATGTTATGCTTGTTAACACCACCTAAGACCTTTATTAGTAAATAAACTATAAAATAATAAAACGATAATTGAAACGTACCTCAACATGGGATACAACTTACAAAATTACTTCTAAATATGCATACATGTATGTATATACACACACATAAATATCAACATAAATACATATATCTTTAATGACATGCCCCTATTTTTAATTAATAAAGATGATGGTCCATATACTATTTTTTAGTTTGATACGAGTATCAAACCACTTAGTTGAGATCATAAGCTGAAATTGGAGACCACATGACCTGCGTCTAAAAGCATTAAAGGCTTTTGTAAGGTGTAAACTATAATCCACATCTGTCTGGGTAGAGCTCCTGTATAATAATCATGCATTTTTTAAGTTCCAATAATCTTTTTGCAACTAAATTAATCTATTCTTTAAGTGTTCACTGAGATATCGCAATCTTTTTAATTAAGTAATGTTTATATTGGTATAGCCTATCATTGTTATATTGGTGCATTAAAAACATTTTTTGTGGAGAAAAAAGATTGTACTAAGTAAATATTGAAAAGAACTATTATTTTGATTGTCGGATTAATTTTTTAGTGGTGCTCATAAAGTGGAAAAAAAACAAAAAGAGAAAGCACAAAATATCAACAGTTGAACCATTTATGGAGGAGGGAAACAGTTACTCAAGAAAATTGGTACTCTTTTATTAATTGTCTAACACAATCAACATAAAACAAGGAAGGCTATCGAGGCAGTTTAGGTCATTTGTTATTTTCTTAAAAGGAAGGAATATGAACCAAATCCCCCTAAGTTTATTTAAAAAAAAATAAGAATTTTGTAATTTTGAGAAATTGGACCTTTAGCTTAGGAAATCAATGTCCCTACCACCAATGGACCAACGTTACTTTGTAATTTTTAAATAACAAAATTATATATTACACCTTTAGATCATTTAATATTTCAATCTATATCGAGCTCCACATCAACTAGCATACTCCCTCCTTTTTCAACAAAAGTGCGGCGGCAAAGCAGGTAGGGCTATATCACGACAATCCACAATAAATATACATACTTGTTGACAAAATACGATTTATAATATAAACTTAGATTGTCTGTTACAAAAGATATAAAACCTCGTACTTCGTACTAATGCGATAATTGTGTACCAAATAAAGTGTCACTACTAAAACCATTAAACATTATAATAAAATCCAACCTAAAGCCTAGGTTCCAATTTCATTTTCAATTCATCAAGAGAGGCTTATTCATGGTCCACGCGTTGAGATGCTCAACAAGAATAGTCTCACTTCCGTTGTTGAAAACATGCAAATGAGCATCATTTAAAACAGCTAGACTTGGATAAACCCTAGACAAGATGCATGTTTTTCCTCCTTCTCCAAAACTTTCCACAACTGAATGATCAATCTGCATGCATTCAAAAAAAGAAATTAGAAAAATAAATTTAATGAAAAAGGGACAAATTGATAATAATACTCCATGATTTTTACGTACCAAGCTTCTAAGGGAAAGCTTTTTATCACTTAAATCAACATTCACAAAGCCCGCAAATGATGGTTTATATAAGCCAGGCGTCAAAGAAGAACTGCTCAACAAAGAGATTAAAAAGTAATAATAGATCAGGACAAAAAAAGGAAAAGGGAGTAATTTTATGATGCTTGGTGAACAAAAAGACAAACCTTGATGCGTCAGAACACAAGAGAACAACGTGTTTATTTGCAGCTTTAAATATTCTGAAGAAAACAGGAGTGAATTCTTCCAACTTTTCTGAAGCCAATGTTAAAAGACCAAATGGTCCAACACCACCCTGGACCTGCGAGCCCTTTTGAGAGCAAAGTTCTTGTGCGTTAACCCAGCTTGGATCAAATTTCTCAGCTTTGTCCAAGTTTGAAAATGAAAATGTAACTTCCACATCAGCCTGGAATAGGAAGAAACAGAAGAGTTTATGGTTTTTAAAAAATAAATAAGTTTTCTTTTGATGAGATTTTTTAATTAAAGAAATGAACCTGGGCAGCATTTATTCGTTTAACTTCAAGAGAATCACCCTTTTTGAGTTTTGTATTGGTCACTTTGACTGAGTGCCCCCTCAAAGATGTTATTTCTTCAATAGGCCATTGTATCAATTGCTTTCCATTAGAATCAAGCCACAACTCTCTTGGAATAGCCTATATAAAACAGAAATATATATGACTGATAAAAAAAAGCTTTAAATAATAAACAATTATAGCGTCACTGATTGTGTGCAACACTACAAAGTACTAAAAATACTTTTATTGGTTGTAGTGATCCAAAACATTTTTCTTAATCATAAATATACCTGGATTCCAGACCATCCTTTCTTGATATCATCATTAGCAGTATCTGACTCATTAGCCCAACCCCACAAAATCCTTCTCCTCTTAACGGGATCATAGAATGTCTTTGACGCGTAAAAGTTACCATAATCATATCTTAGCCCCGTCCAACCATCAACTGAAATGTTATCTGGTATGTATCTATCTTTATCTGAAAAATAGGTTCCAAGTGTATAGTACTCAAACCTAGTAACATCAAGACTAACTTTAAGCACATGCTTAGTATCATATCCATGTGCGGACCAATCCAACCCCTTCTTGCTAGATTTTGAAACTGGGAAGAAATCAGGGCATTCCCACATGCCAGTTTTAGCTTGAGAGTGCAAAGGATGTTTTGCCTTAACCCAATGTATGAAGTCCTTACTCCTAAACAAATGAACAATCCCTCTATTTCTCCTTCTACTACCCACCAAAATCCTCCAATGTCCATCCTTACCCCACCAAGCGGTTGTCGGGTCACGGAATGCGCTAGCATTTACTCCCACATCCGGAAAGACTAAGGGGTTATTGTCAGGCTTGACCCATTCACGAAGGTATGTGTCAGAAATGTCTTTCGGTACGGCATAGTTCTGAACTTGATTGTTGTTCGGGTCAATGCCCGTGTACAAAATTACGGGCTTGTTACCGGGTAGGATTGTGGCTGAACCAGACCAACATCCATTTATGTCAAATGGCTTCGAAGGGTATAGAGCAGGATCAAGAGCTTCCCAGTTGATCAGGTCCTTTGACACAGAATGGGCCCACACAATGTTGCCCCACACGGCACCTTTGGGATTGTACTGGTAGAATAGATGATACACTCCATTGAAGTACATGGGTCCTTTTATTTAGATTAAGAAAAATACAAGAATTAATTAAACTTGAATAACAATCTAATTATAAAATTTACAAAGGAGAATTTGTGACGATAGAAGGAGAAAAAGACAGAAAATTAGTACTCACCATTTGGGTCTACAACATCAGTTCGTTTGTTCAATAGCACAACCAAAAAACCCAAAAAAAAAAAAAGTAAGATGGTGAGAGATAGAAATCAGAATAAAACCTAGAATCAATAAATATAAGTGTCTGCATTATTGATTTGGCTATTTAACAGTATCGATTTCTATTATTGTAGTATCTTTCTAGAGGCACAAAGATTAATTAGTAGACAAAATGTATTACTTCTTACGTTATAATTATTATTTGTTTCAAATTTTTTAATCAAAACAGTACTTGCTTTCAACCAAAACGGTTAATTAACTTTGTTCATGACTACAGTTTGTATGTACTAACAAGCATGCCATACAGTGCCATACATACATACGAAGTGAACTTTGTTACAGATAATATTGAGAAAACAAAACATAATATATATAAAAAAAATTACGTGAATAAATATTGGCTCACAAATACACATATAAAATGCAAGGAAAAGTAGCTAGGGAATGCACTGCACAAAATGTGGTCCAACGTTTCTTTGTTATGAAAAGAAACTGTGTTCCAAAAGAACCTTACAAATCTGGATAAATGGAATATTCGTGAATATATGCACTGTAGGAGCTTGCGCACAAATGTTCATAAAGGTACGTAAAAGACATGCCTAGTTTAGATTCATTAACTTTAGAAAGAATGGCATGATGTTTTATTATTCTGCAAGCTATTTTTCCTGTTCCAAAAATACATACATACATATATACATATATATGTGTGTGTGTGTGTGTGTGTGTGTGAGATAGAACTCTTTCTTTGAAGCCAACAAATTTAAGTCTTTCCCCATAAACTTAAGCAATTTAGCAGATATAGTGGATTTATATAGAAAAAAATAGCTTCTCTAGCATGCATACACCACATGAAAATATTATTAATATGGACCAAAATGAATAACAAGTAAAACTATTCAATCAGTTTTCATGAGACTGCAATATTAATATGTTAAGGACGAATTAAGTACAAAAACATGTACAGTGGAATATTACTCAAAAGCATTCAAGAAGGTAAAGACACCAAATCTCCAACTTAAGTTTCGATAAGCTAAAATTAATCCCAAAAGTGTAAGCCTGTTCGATGGAGAGTTACGTTGTGTTGTCAATTGTTCCAACTGTCTAATATGGAACTAAATAGCATGTTGCATGATATAATATAAAAATAACTTATCTTCAATTTTTTGGGTAGGCAAAAAAGTTTCTTTTTCACTATAAATATGAAAACACTAACCATTTCACATCCACAAGTCATATAAGTCATGAAAATGATATCATCCACTTTTGCTTTTTTATTTATTTGTGTCAAAATGCCAGAATATATATATATATAGTTATATATAAAATGAAAGATAATGCTGATTTTTTTTCTAGATGAATGTAAGTTTCGGACCACAGAATTCCCTTTCAAACATTGAGAACCAACCAAATTGTGATTTATAGGTAAGACATATCCCTATAAAATAAGCCTAATCATTGTATTAGCAAAATTTTTAAAACTGAGAAATAAAGTTTATATAAAAGGGTAACTTTTATTATAAAAATGAAAAAGCAATAACATATGTCAACAAAAGTAATTACATATATTACCTAGTAAGAACCAAAGGATCTAAGAGAAAGTCACACGAGACCACTACAAACACAAAGTTGGATGCAGGTACTATTAATAAATATGTATATATGTATGTTAAAAAATGAGTTCGGATAGAAGTCTTCCACGTCTTAACCGCATTAATAAAAATAAATAAATTAAACATTGTTTGTTTACAAAACTTACGCTTAAAGTAATGTTTAAATTTGGGTAGACACAAGACAAAATAAATATATATAAAATGTTTAAATTAGGATAGACACAACAAAATCAATATATATATCTATATATATATATATATATATATATATATCTTTGTGAAAAGCGCATTAATACTCAGATATTCCCACTTTATGTAGGAGAATAAATAGCCCATGATATTCAAGTTCAACTGAATAAATATAAGACCTTCTAACAAAAATCCGAAAAATTGGCTTTTTAGAAAAAGTTAACGGAATATTTTTGGTTTCTTCAGTTTTCATTTTTTTATTTTATTTAGATATTTAGATCTGCTAGTTATAAACAAATCAATAGCACTCGTTATTTTTGGATGAAAATATATCATTCAAGTTAATATTAATTAAAAACAACGTTATCGAAATCCTATTTTTTTAGAATGAGTTGAGGGAGTAGGCATTATTGGTAGGGAGGAAGTAATAAATTGGGTTTTATCAAGACCAATACTACGAGCTTCTATAATACAACGGGATCTTCGTAAAGTGATCATTATGAATGTTAAGACGAATTTGATCAGAAAGTACAGTGGCAAAAAAAAAGAAGATTTATTAGCTCGTTATCTAGTGCGAATTGATGAAATGATAGAATCCATAAAAATTATTCAACTTTTTAGATGAAAATATTTCATTCAAGTTAATATTAATTAACAACACTAATATTATTTAGGTGAAAAAGTCATATCAATAATCAAAATATATAAATCCACAGAAATGGAACCGTCAACATGAAAGACCTCAATAATAATAATAATAATAATAATAATGAATACAAAAGACAACCCTTAAATATACAATTGTATATAAGACATAATCTATGTGCGACCATTTTAAGAACCATCATTAGTCATAGAGTTCTAAAGCGTGGTATTTCTTCTTCTTCTTTTTTTTTTTTTTAGGGATAAAGCGTGGGAATATTATGCAGATTAGAATATCAAACTTACACACAAAAAAATAAAAACAAACAAACAAACAAAAAAAAACAAAACAAATAGCCAACTTGATGTTTGAAAGAAACTATATACAGAGGAAAATGTGAATCATATACGCGCTTTTCATCGTCTATAAATGATCTAAATACATTTTGTAGGAAGCATATGATCTAAACAGTATATACATATATGCATATAGAGATACAGGGAGAAACATACCATTAATCCAATGCTTAGGAGGCTGGAAATGAAATCCAGTTCTGTGCACTTGCTTAAGCACTTGGACAGCCTCAAGAGACTGAAACTCAGGGTAAACCTTGTGGGAGGCTTCAACCTTACAAAGGTTTATAGCCACATGAAAACAACAAAAGAAAAGAAAAGGCAACCTAGAAACTTTCATTTTGCAGAGAAATGAAGCTAAAGAGAGGAGGGAGAGAGAAGCTTTGTGTGCTTGTAATCGATATACTAGACGTGGTATTATTTATAGACGGAAGGAAGTGGAAATGGGAAGTGGGCAATGGTAAAATAGGTAATTCAACTCTAAGTTCAGTTTTCTTTATTCCATATATCAGTATAGATACGTCGGTTAAGATTTTTTAGGGAATTAAGAGATTATAGTTAAATTTTAATTAAATTTATTTTTTTCATTTAAATAATAAAAACATAGCAATATCCGAAGAAAATATAATAAATTGAAAAAGAGAGTAAATCAAATGTCACTAATTGGCCAATAATAATAGCTTGTTTTTTTAAGCCAAAAAAATATATTTGTGAATTTGGAAGTGCCATTTTAAAAATAAACAAAAATTTTCTATTTAACTCACGCTATATTGAGTCCCACAGTCAATGGAAAGGAGTCGGAAATGGGGAGTGGGCGGTGGTAAAACACGTAATCGTGCAAAATAATGATTTAAAGATAACTTTACACGACGTTCAGTTTTCATCCTTTGAAGTAATTTTTCTTTTGGATTAATTTTTCTTTTGGATTTTGAAGGATAAACAATGGATAAGTCAATTAAAATCTTATAGTTTTTTTAGACAATTAACCACATCTAATTTTTTTTAGGGAATTAAGAGAAATGGTTAAGATTTTAGCAAAACAAGATTTCAATTAAATTCATTATTTAAATAATAAAAACATAATAAATTGCTTAAAAATATATATATATAACAAATTAATTTACCTCCAATTCATATTTTTTTCTGTTTTCATGATTTACACAACCACAATTTAATCGTAACGCAATTTTCAATTAAGTGATAAATTTTTATGCTCCAAACTTTTCTTTTAAAAAAATATTTTAAGCCATAATCTGCATAAGTTCGAATGTCTCTATTACCCATAGACCACTATTACTTTGTTCCTTTTAAGTAACGTAAAATATGCAAGAATGATTATAATAAGACTCTTTAAAAGGTCTCAATAAGACGTTTTTATATTCATTGGATATGAATTTAATGGTCAAAAATTAAAAAGCCCCCAATAAGTAAAATAAGCCAAAATTCATCAGATCATAAAAAACTCAAAAAATTCAAAATTCAAAATTCAAAAACAAAATAAAATACAATTATGGGCACCACAGTTAGCTCTCACTACATGACGTGGCATTAGATATCATTAACTATGGGTCCCACAATTCGAGTCAAAAGTCTCCAACAACAGCAGCTTTATGTAACGTACAAAAAGTCTCATATCGGCTAGGTAGAGGACCGAAGAGCAGTACTTAAGTCCTAGGCTGTCCACCTCTCAACAAGAGCTCTTTTGGGACGTGACAAGTGGTATCAGAGTAGGGTACTACACCCATGCCTGGTGTGTGGACTCTCCACGGTCCAATGGGACCCTCAGGGGAGCGAATCCGTGACGGGGGACCGAAGAGCAGTACTTAAGTCCTGGGCTACCCACCTCTCAACAAGAGCTCTTTTAGGACGTGACAATTAGCTACCAATTCATGTATACCAATTCATGTATTGACGAGATCACTGATGCTCCGTAGTCTTATTCTTTGTTTTTAAATCTAATTTATTAGAAATTAATACATCAAAATAGCACGTATCATTACATATATACAATTTTTTAATATGTTCCTTAAAAAATTTTATTTAAAATTTCAAATTGATTGACCCGATTCTATCTTAAAATGACAACTTAGTTGTTTGTAAGTCTCTCATTTCAACCATAAATTAAGGGTTTGAATCACGTTTAATCTCACTTAAAAGTAAATGACATTTCCTCCCTCTTTGTATTTGTATTCACTAGTGGTCAGAAAGGTTTACCACTAGTAAGTTTTTTTTAAAAGCAATCAGAAAACTTTTGTATAGTGGAGTTTTACTTTATTTCACGTGGGCATTATTTAACTATGTTTGTAGAAAAATAAAATATAGTAAAATAATGAATGTAGAGTATGGTATCTTTTCTGACCCTCTAGTTTTTAGCATTTTTTGCAACTATAGCTACTGCTTTTTTTCTTGATTTGCATGAACAATTTTAATTTATCATGCTTAAGATTCGTTTGGAAATTCTATTATCTTAACTCAACTGGCTAGTGCTTCTTTTTTCTTTTTTTTGATCAACTGGCTAGTACTTGTAACCTAATGTAAACACTTTTGGAATATAATCTTAAACTCAAACAGCTTTTTGTCTGTGAAATTTGGGAGGCAAAACCATCATTCTAGCTAGTACAAAGTTTATTTTAACAGAGTTTATTAAATTATTCGCATAACAAAATTGTAGTAGACAACCTTTTTAACAGTGCACCTCTCTTTTTCTTTTTGTCTTGTTCTACTTTTTTTTATTCCACTTTCAAAAATAATTAATAAAAATCGTTTTTTAAGGAACTGTTTTTTTTTCCTTTGATTCAAAGAAGTGTTATTTTAATTCAACCAAACAAAGATTACAAGGTAGATCTGATAGAAACACCAAGCTCCAAATAATAAAATATCCATAACAATAAACAAAACAGTATAATTGTCAATTTAACTTTCACCGTGGGCTTTTTCTGTTGTCTATAGGGATAGAGCTAGATTAATCAAACCGCTCTGACCAACCAACCCAAGCCAAGACAATTAAAAAATCGGTTTCATTGGCTTTAAAATTTTGAAAAATCAATTAAATTAATGTGGATTGTAGTTTTGAAGATTTAAAAAAAAAACAATTTCTAGTTATTGTATTTAAAAAATTTTGAAAAATCAATTAAATTGACTTGTTTTGTAGTTTTGACCATAAAAAAACCAAACCAAACAAAACCATATCTATTTATTGTATTAAAAAATTATATAGTTCATATACTTGTAAAAAGATAATTAATTTGTCCATTATATTTTTTATAAAAATGAACTTGCACCAAAATGTAATAAGAGTCCTTCTGAAAATAAATAAATAATCATAAGATTCATAAATAATAATCCAAATGATTTTTGTTAGAGTATAGTAACTCTAATTTTGTTTGGCCCGACCTGAAAAGCTCACGGTGTAACAAATTATGGTGAAAAATAAATGTGAGATTTTGCATGGGATCTGTGGTAACAGCGAACGGAGGCCTGATCTCGTAGCCCACCACTGATTTCTCCGGAGGTGCAGGGGCGGAAGTAAGGACCGTTATGTTTTTTGGTCGTTTTGTTTATGTTTTTAGACCCAGAAGGTTTTGCCTATACTTATATATATGATGTATTGCGTTAGGGTTTTATGATCAGCGAATTTTTAGCCTCCCTAATGCTTTTATTGTAATATTCACGAGTTTAGTGATTTTCTTCTCTTTTACCCGTGGTTTTTGCCCGTTTTGGGTTTCTACGTAAATTCTCTGTGTGTTTTTGTTCTTTGTTTCTATCGCATTATTTTCGTAACAATTTCTTATTGCAAATTTATCATTTTGTGTTTATGGATGTGAATGTTTTAATTTCATTGAGGATCCAAACTTTGGATATTTTAATTATGTTATGAATTGGATACTTCATTCTTCCATTGTTGATATTTATAAATCTTGCTCATATAACTCGATAAGAAGATAAAATCAAGATCCACAAGAAATAAATATGCGATTCTTCTAAATTGTGATCTACCTTAGTGTAATTTCTTTAAATATATTATTGATGCAAATCTTTACTTGCCGAAACTTTTACAGATATTTCTTTTAAAAAGATAACGCATGTTCATAAGTGAGGTCTTTAAAAAAATTAGGAACATAAACATTTATAAATCAAAACCTTAACCTCTGAAATTGAAAGTCCCCAAATTAGCCTCAAATTAGAACCCTAACCTTGGCACAATGAGGTTTGTAGCAACTCAATTAAATTCCCAGCACAGCCACAATTTCAAACCAATTCCAATTCCTCTCTAAAAATAACACAAGTATATTTCACATTGTAATAATTGAAATCAACGTTTTTTTCCTTTATCAAGGATTTGATAAATTAAGTGATTATTCTTATAAAATAAACTCCTAGTTATTAAATTCAACAGTAGGTGAAACTATGTTAACGTGTAGAATATTTGAAATCTAATTTTTATTTCTTTGGCAAATATTTCAGCAAAGCATAAAATCCTAGCAAAAGTAAGCTTAAAAAACAACGTCAAATTTGTCATTGCATGCTTAGTCTTGCGAAAAATTCCGTCTGAGGCACAAAGTTGAAATCTCACAATCCCAAGTTCAATTTGGAAAACAATGTTCAAAAAAATTTTGATTTAAAAAATTTAATAAATCAAATTATATGTCACTAAAATGGAGATTTCAGGGTATTGTTCTCAAATCACTTTGACTTCATTTTCTCTCATGAAAAGCCATCAAGATTGAAAAGAGCTCTCATGTCCAGAGTCTAAATTATAAGGCTATTAATTACCAATAATCACCGCATGAACAGACCCCTTCCTTAAAGTGATGAAACCGACTTGCATCTCGGACAACAATAACCCTTTGTGTTATAGCTGATATTAACTTGCTAAAAGTATGACAATCTCCACAAATTCTAAGGTTCTTAGTAAGCCTTATAGGAGTTTCATCAGGGGTAGCAACAAGTGCAAATGCAATAGCCAACTTCTCACTATGAGAAGACAAGATCCTTGCCTTAACTTCTTCATCAACATCTTGCAAAACGAAACTCGTGTCATGGACATAACCCGCCTGCGCCAGCTTCACATTCAATTTCTCAAGCATGCTGTAAATCTCCTTTGACCGAGGATGAGTCTCGTCTCCAGAACTAAACCGATAAATCTCGTTATTTACCTCAATCCATGTCCAACCAGGAACTTTCTTTAGCCTGCTCTGGGTCATCAGATTCCTAATCTTTGCCACATCTTTCCATCTACCTGCTTTGGCATAAACGTTTGAAAGCAACACGTAATGCCCCGGGTTGTGGGGCTGTATCCGAAGAAGTGAATTTGCCACCTTTTCTGCCATCTCTACATGCCCATGGATTCTACAAGCCCCGAGCAAGGCACACCAGAGCCTTTCATCTTTCTCTACTGTCATGCTCTCAACCAATTCAAAGGCCTCATCAAGTCTCCCGGCACGGCCCAAGAGATCCACCATACAAGTATAGTGCTTAACATCTGGCCTCACAGAGTACTTCTCCCACATCGATGAGAAAAACCGAAGACCCTCTTCAATCAAACCTGCATGACTACAAGCATACAACAATGAAACAAAGGTTATTGCATTGGGCAATGTCCCACTTCTCAACATCATATAAAATGCACCAAGCGCCTCCCTACCATGCCCATGATACCCGTAAGCCGCAATCACAGTACTCCACGAAACAACATTCTTTTCTCTCATTCCCAAAAATACATCCCTCGCGGAATCAATACACCCACACTTCGAATACATATCAATCATCGCCGTACCCAACACCACATCCAACGAAAACTTGTTCTTTTCTATATAATCATGCACAAGTCTGGCCTTATTCATAGCCCCCAATTTCGCACAAGCGGACACAACAGTAACCATGGCGAACTTATCAGGAAGCAGACCCTCCTCCAACATCAAATCAAACAGAACCAGCGACTCGTAAGGATTACCGCACTCGGAATACGCACGAATCATGACAGTCCACGTGACGAGATCCCTTTTAGGCATTTCATCAAACAGTTTACGCGCAATCTCGATTGTGCCACACTTCGCATACATATCAACAAGCGCCGCACCAACAAACTGATTCAACTCCAACCCATATTTTACAACAATGCCGTGAACAATTTTGCCATTCACAACATTTGCCATGTCCCTGAAAGCCTTAATTACAAAGGGCAATGTATAATTATTTGGTCTTACACCACACTGAATAGACATTCTAAACACTCCAAATAAATTGTTGAAATCTCCAAACTTTGAGAACCCACCAAGAATCAGGCTCCAAGTAACCGGATCTCTCTCTTCCATGCCGCCAAAAAGCGCATAAGCATAGCTCAAGGCTTTGTGCTGAGTGTACATGTAAAGGACCTTGTTTGAAACGACGACGTTTCGAAGCATCCCATTGACGAGAACTTTGGCGTGAATTTCCTTAACTTGGGCAAGGTTTTTGCTGAGAAGGAGTGAAGAAATGACGTGTTGGGGGTCCAGAGGAAGTAAAAATGGAGGCTCTGGTGAATATGCCATGGAAGTGGCTGTGGAAGCCCAGCGGAAGAAAATAAGCTTCTCATGGCTCGCAAGAAGGAAGCGCGGTTTTCTAAGGTTGAGTTTGAGTTTGAGCATGGCAATGGCGGTAACGGTAACATTCAACGAACTTTCAAAATATACGAAGGCCGTACGGTTAACGAACCAAGGTTTTGGGCTCCAGGCCGTATCGGTTGGCTTGCACACGTTTTTTCTCAAACAAAAAAAAAAAATTGTACACGTTTTAAACCGTTTAATCAGGTCAAAACATGTTTTTTTAGATTTGATAACCGGAAAAATAACTATACACCGATAAATTATTTTATTTTGGTATCTATAGAAAAAAAAATCACCTTTATTATTTGCAAATTTTGCTCCCATTTTGGAGAAATTGCAAAATAAGTTGTACTTAAATACTTTACTCATTTTCGAAATATATTATTTGAAAATTAAAAAAATAAATATTAAAAATAAGTTGCACTACATAAATAATTTACTTATCTTTGATAGATAAATTATGTAGCTAAATATGAAATTTATTTCAAATAAAAACCTGATATTTACTTTTTCCCTTTTTTTTTTTTTTGAGTTTTATCCCCTCCGTTTTGAATGTTGGCTAAAAATAAGTCATATATTAGCTAAAGACATACACGTTATACGAAAATATATATATATATATATATATATATATATATATATATCTGGGAACGTTGTCGTTTGACCCCTTTTACGGATATTGTTGTTTGAATTTTACGGGATATGTACCATTGTAGGCGGTAAAAATCACTCTAAACACGGAATAATATGTGTGTGACTTTAAACAAGTCAATGAGTCAAAAAAAAGCATCGTCTAGCAGGCAGGAGGTAAAAGAATCAAAGTCCCATATCGTCTATATATATATTTTTTATATATAATATGTTTTATATATAAACTAGATGTACACATAATTATACTCTTAAAACAAGCCTTGAGTTGATTGGTAATTGTGTATTTGATTATGTAATTCAAATAAAATTTCGTAATTTATTATATCACCTAACAAACATTATTTTGCGGAAATTTTTTTTATCACCTAACTCAAACAAAATTTACACTTATCTAGAATCTATCCACAAAAGTAGAAAATCCGCAATATTAAAACTTAAAACAACACCGACTCTTTTAGCGAAATTTCAATGAATTTAGTTGCAACTAATTTGATGGACTAGGCGTTACCTTGCTAATGTGTTTTGTCCATTAGTTCATGTTGACTTTGTTACTTGACTGCTTGTATAAAAAGCTCGTGAGATATGTCACTACACTTATTTTTGGATCGGGAGTTCAACTCAACAAGCAATTCTACCATTATTTAAAAAAAAAAAATGGTGTAATCGTTGCAAACAGTTGTCCGGAAAAATATGTTCTCTTATTTTAATAAATCATATTACTCTAATTAGCTCATATCCGATTGAATGCATGGAATTAGAGAGAATTTCTGAATTGCTAGCTGTGAGATTTATTTATTTTCTTATTTAATTTTTTTTATATTTCTTTTTTTTTTGGCTAAATGTATGAGATTTGCTCCAAACAGTCTTTGTAAGATGGGAAAATTTTAATTTAGTAACTTATGTTATATCGAAATATACGTTTAATACCTTATGTTTTGAATATTTTATATCGGTATCTCGACCTTTTAAAAATTCTTTTTTTAATACACATAGGCATTTTTGGGACACAAAAAAACATAAATACCATTTTCTATAATTGATTGAAATTTTGAGTAAAAAAACCCAAAATCTAAAAAAAAAAACCTCAAAAATTCTAATAAACCCAAAACTCTACCGTCCTCATCCCCAAAATTCTCTCTCATCCTCATCCCAAAATCTACCATATCCATCGAGCTTCAAGGATGAAATCCCCTCTCATGGACAAAATCCCCAAAATCTACTATATCCACCGAATTGGCATTGCTCAATTTCCTCGCCCCTAACTCCTCCTTCTTGCTCATGTTGTCCACCTTATGCCGTCCTGAGAAAGCCTCTACGATCACCTCCCACCACTGTGGCATCTCAACCGGATTCTTTGCTAGTTGCTCCTTCAAAACCTCGATTTCCTATGCGCTCCACTCCTTCTCCTCCCACCGTTCCTCTTCCTCCTCTCCGTCCTTCTTCAGTTCTCTCGTCGTCATGTTTGCGACCGCTAGGGTTTTCGATCTATGCGAGGCTAGAACTGGAACTTTTAAAAGGATGAATATCTTCAGCATATGTCTCATTTTCCTCTGTTTTCCTCTAGATTAGAGACTCCGATGGCGATTTCGCATCAACGGTGTCGTTGGACCATGTTTGGGAGTTCCAATGGTGTTGTTTTTCCTACTGTTGCCACCTTTCGAGGAACTATCAGATTTCTCCATCGTCATTAATTAAGAGCTTTTTGATGCAGGAGACCAATGTTGTTTTTGGGGGGAAAAAAAAACGTATTTTTTTTTAGTATCTGCAGCAAAAAGAGAAAAAAATGGATTTAGTTCTGGGGAAAATGGAATGAATGAAGAGAACTATGGCCAATAATAAAGGAGAACTATTCTTCTTCATAGGTAGCTCGAGCTCAAGAGGTTGGGTTTTTTTCAGATCAATTCATGCAAGGGTTTTTTTTCATAAGCACAAGCATGAATTTTTTGGATTTTTTTTTTTTTTTAGATTTTGGGTATTTTACTCAATTTTAGTCAATTATACAAAATAATATCTGTGTTTTTTTGTGTCCTAAAAAAAGTCTCTGGTTACTAAAAAAAAATTTTCTAAAAAGTTAAAATATAGATATAAAATATTCTAAAACATAATGTATCAAATGCATATTTTAATATTACACATAATACTAATTTAAAATTTTTCCTTATAAGAATTGTTCATTTAAGATTGCTATATTAAAAAACTTGGCGTCAATTATTCAAAAAAAACTTTTTGCTTCCCTTTGAAACTTCAATAATGACTGACATTTTAAATATAAAAACTTTTAACATATGAAAATTTTATATCGTAATAACTTTTATTTTTTACACTGTCGAAAGTAACAGATGAATTGAAACAAAAGTTCCAAACCCAAAGAATATGGCCTGTCAAGATGCCAAACAACTTTCTTTTATTCATCAATTCATTTGTCTGCAACAAAATAAGGTATGTTCGTTTGACCATGATGGGATAGGTATTGTACTACATGGGGCGGTAAAAATCACTTTTCAAGTGTGGCGGGAGTTATTACTGCTCATTATTGACTTGGTCATAAAACTGGACGAAAAACTTGGGCAAACGTTGAAAGTACCAAAAAAGCCTGATATTCCAAAAGAAATGGAGCAGAAGAGTTTCAGAGAATAAAAATTAAACCATAATACTATCTCGCCTCGATATACATTCCTTGTGGAGCAACAGATTGCCAAATCCCAAGATGGGATTTATTGACACCCTCAACTAGAAATGAGCTAGGATCACCCTTCAACCATCTTACACTAAATCTTACATTGGAAGATAATCTCATGGTATACACTAATTATACAAATACAGATCTCCATTCCAGCCATCAAATTGAGAAATAATACCCGAAAAAGAAAGAATAATAATCAGTTGACTTGTGTGAGGGGCGAGCGTGGTATGAGCGACGGTTTCAAGTCTTTGCCATCAAACAATTCGTAGGAATGTTTTTCTCTAAATTCCTCAAGAAGAGCCTCCATTGGCATGGCTCGGAGGGACTCAATCGTCCCTTTGCTTGGGATATCCTGATCACACCTCACCGGGGTATTGCCAGTAGGCTCATAGTCCTGCACCATTGCAATTAAAACAAGAAAAATGTCAGATAAGGCGAGTACAAAAATAATCTGCAATTGGCAAATATCCGGTATCAACATAACAAATTATTGGCCCATTTGGTTCATGGATTTGAACAAACATTCAAATTTCTGTGAGAAAAAACACTTTCAGATTGCGATTCGAACTATAAACCAAACAGACCCTGTAACTTCTGGCTAATTTAGGCAAAAAAATGGATACAAGCAACCATATCTACATTATTATTCCTATTCCCTCGGTTGAATAAGAGCATGTTTGGCATGTCGTTTTATTGGCTTTTGCTCTGGACCATCCAAAATAACAGTCCATCCAATGTAACATATAGAAGAAAAAGAAATACCATAATAGCTATTGAATGTAATACAAACATTGAAGTGGTGTAACGTCATCAATGTTATGTTCAATAACCATCATGTTAAAACCAAACGTCAATGTTACGTTTCCCATACTAATGCAATCCACGCTGGCTTACCATATACTCGTTCTGGAAGGTTTCCCGTGCCTTCTCCTCAATGGATGTAGCATGCCCAGAGTGCTCCTCCCTGAAAGTCTCTAGTGTACTCGAATGAGCTCTGACGGTCTCCATGACTCCAGATATCGATTCCCGCTCCTGTTTAGACACACCTGTTGCAAGTTCCAAAACCAAGTATTATATCTTCACCCAATGATATACTCATATCCATGGGCCAATTAACAACGTAAAAGAAATTATTAATGGTGATGCGAGTAGTTAAAGATCTTGTTACTCAAGTTCCAGCACTCAGATGGCATCATCGTACATATTCAGGTAAATATCAACCTATATCGTGTATCACTTCCATATACCTATTTCTTCAATATCTTGCAGACAGGTCAGCATAAGTTAAAAACAAGTATAGATAAGTGCAATGGATATCCATAGATAAATTGTCTACTCTTAAAACTTAAAATCCTAATTAAAAAGTTTAAGATGTCTGTTACTTGATTAAATCAAACAGTAGGTAAGCCCTGATGGACATGACATACTATGAGGGAACAGAAAAGATCCAAAACAGTAGAAGTAATGAAAAAAAAATTGAGAAGACGCTAGGGAGTAATCACCAGAATACAGCAACTAAACCGGGGGCACAACACTTACCATCAACACGCAGAAGCACCTCCTCATTGTCCTTGGCAACATCTTGCTCAGCTGCAACCCTTGCAGAACTAATCTCAGCATCATGTTGCTCACTAGCATCGGTGGCATTTCTGCACAATAATAATAATAATAATAATAAAAGGATTTTTTATGTCAAATTCTGACTCTTATAAAAGGACTAAAGAGTGAGTACAAAACTAGCTACAAGCGAGAGAGGAACGATGAGCTAAGTTGACAGCCACCTGATAAGCCCCGTAATTGCAGAAACATGGTTTGTGCCCATCTCATTTACGGACTCTCGTGTCTTTGTCCAGTGCTTGGAAGCAGAATCAGCTGTACTTATGCTAGAGTAAATGAAGCAGAAGAGCATATAAGAAGACATGGATCAGGACGTAAAATGCAAAAAGTGACAAATAGTAAATAATAAAATAATTTAAAACTTACCACTGCTGGAGAAGTACCTCCATACGGCAATGTTTTGCAGCAGCGTAATCAGCACCATCTTTGGCATCACTTTCAGCTTGCGTTGAAAATGATTCCCATTTTCTTTTTGCATCGCTTGTAGTACCCTCCATTAAGGAAACATGACCTTCCAAGAATTCCTTGTCTGCAATTTCACTTTCTCTAAAACCAACAAGCGTGGCATCCACCTGCCAGCAAACAAATATCAGAATTAGTAATTACTAAAAGAACAATAAAACCCGAGGGTGTGTGTGTGATGAGAAGTTGGGGGAGGTGGGTGGGGGATATTACAAACTTACCATTTCTTTTTGAAGAGAAATGTGATTGGTGACCAAACTAGAAATATCAGCTATAAGCTTCTCCGCATAAGATTTTGATTGCTCCTGCAGAATATCATAGCATGTCAGCTACTTAATGAAAAGTAATAACTAATGCGGTAAAATAAGATGGTTGCTCACCTCATACGCCTTCTGAAATTCAGCAATACTCTTCATTTTGGTTTCATGGACTTCCACTACATGAGATTGAAGCTTTTTTCTTTCATCAAAAAGCACTTGCAGAAATCCTAGGGAGTATTCAGATATATACTTTAGTTGCTCCACACTGGCATTGAATCTCTGTCATATCAAGGTAGGGAAAATGAACAATAGGCAAACAATAATAAATCCACAGATAGCACAAAAAATCAAAAGCAAAATTTAAGCACAAGCCAAGTAGAAAATAAGTGACAAAAAACAAATAATGTACATGTTAGTTAGAAAGATACAGTGAAACAGAAATAAAACGGAAAAAGTACACTAAAATTCCAATGTTAACAAAAAAAAACTGCAAACGTCAGAGCAAGAACCTGTTTAAGCTCCCTCGCAAAAAGTGCCATTTCACCTTGCTGCGTAGAAAGAGAACTCTGAAGATCCTCAAAAATTGAAGATGCTTTCTCGGCCTCTGATGCTAGAAACTGATTCACAAACAAATCAAAACTACTTAATACGAAAACCTAACAGCTAACAAATGAAACAAAAAAAAAAAAGACAGTAAAAAAGAAAGGAAGAACAAAAAAAATCATTTAAAATACACAAAAGTGGCAAGTGTAGTTTGAAAATCTGTGGGGCAAAACAAAGAACACAAATTGTTGCACCTACTTCTTCAATAGACTGTGCATTAGAAGATGCCAAAGACGAAATTTCCTCTAAACCAGCATCTGAACTGGCCTTGTGCAAACGAACAACATTTTGCACGGCCTCTATGTGAGAAATAGATAAAGCCCTTGAAGATTTAACTTTCTTCTTCAAGTCCATAATAGCCTGAGTAAACAGAAATTGAAAAACAAGGTCATAAAGAAAGATAAGAAGATCATTCAACCACAGTAGAATCAGACAGTGGTTGGGAATATTCATATATCACCTTGGTTGGGAATATTCATATATCACCTTATCATGTGCATCTAGAAAGGTATGGCAGAGTTTCTCAACACACTGAATGTGTCCTTTCTGACTAGATATTGATCTCTCAACGAAGTTGCAGAGAGAATTAATTTGCTGTGCAAGTTCTAATTGGTAATTGTTCACTACAGATCTATTATCAGCACTCAGCTTGTCCTCTCTACCTGTATATAAAATAACCAGAAAGCAAACAGCTAAGTAATGTAACAAAAGAGACATAACTAAAAGCTGATTACTCGTATCTGAACCACTAACTGATTTTCACAAATAATGAAGCATTATCCCGATGTGCCTTCTCCAGGTCAGATCGTAAAACACATGCTTGATGAGCCAGAGCATTTTCTGATGCACACAATTAACAAATGTGGTTAGAGAAAAACGACTTCAAAACTCAAAAAAGAATAAAGATGACTAAAAACAGTATTTGAGGATACCTGCTTTTTTTTGTTCAGAAATAACAAAGTCCCTCTCCTTCACGGCATATCGACATTTCCTCAACTCCTCCTCCGAGTTGACAAGAAGTTTGGAGGTTTGATTTAAGCCTTTCTGCATTGTTTTTATCCTCATTATTTGGAGTCCAATGCTCATATAAATACGTAGGGGGGAAAAATAGCTCACCTCAGTGGCTTGAAGTTTGTTAGTCAAATCATTGCATTGTTGAACCTGGACGTTGTACTTTTCTTGCAATTCCTCAAATTCCTGCTTGTAACACGACATGTAAGTAACAGCTGAGCTTAATTATATATCAGACATGGAGTTAGCTAGCCATTAGTAGCGTATAAATTGAACACCATGAGCAAGCAACAAACCTTTTGGTTGGTTTCTATTGTGACCCCCATTTGCTCAATCTGTTCAGCCATGGCCTACGTACAACATAAATGGAAATCAATATCAACTGAAGAGACTTGGGAATTTTTCAATGTGCTGTATAAATGCGATATAAAGCAAGAATTCTTGAAAAGCAGAAAGATAGTTTGGCTATAAAAAAGTAATATAGTAAAATAATACCCTACAAGACGAGCAAAAGCATCAGAGAATGAACAGAGAAAAGAAAATACCTTCCTTTCGCTCTCCTCCTGATGATATCTTTCCTTTGGGATATAGACACCAACTTTTTCACGTGCAGCATAAACCTCTGAACATAATCACAACATAGAAAAGCAGTCAGCCACCGAAGGTTGCATATTAAAGGTTTCACCGAACATGATAAATGCAAAGTCTCTCACCTGCCTTAAGCCGATCAATTTCACCATAAAGATCCTTGATAAGTGTTGATTTCATCATTTTTTGATTCACCTACAAATAATGAAAGCAAATGATGAATCTATAATAAAATAATAAAATCCATCAACTTAATCAAGCGCAACATAATAAATAATTTCAGCTTTTATCCAAAAGAGATACAATTTGAAAAAATAGCATAATTAAAAGAAACAAAAAATAATCAAAGCCATCATATTCAAACTTTCATAAAAAGAGATAATTTCTAAATAAGATAGCTATTTCCATGAAAACTCCTAGTGCCAATCATTCATCCAATGATAAACATTAAACACAACTGTTAGATCCAGTCTTTAGTAAAGGCTTACATTGCATATTACAAAAGCAGAATGACCATAAACATTAGCCAAAAGCATTAACATAAAACATATTACGTCCACAAGACAACAAACCTCAGGCTTATTTTTTATATTCTTTGCCCTGTGTGCATAGTCCAGTGTACTCAAGGTTTCTTCAAGACAGTGCACTGCTGGTGAAACTGTGGCTATGATGCATGTCTTGGTTCTGCCTCCAAGTGAATCACGAAGTAACCTTGTGAGCTTGCTATCCCTGAGATTTAAATGAAATCCAAAATCAGAAACTAAAGAAAAGAATGCACTAAAAGCTGAGAAACTCCATGCTGCTATACAAACCTGTAGGGGATATGCCCAAGATGCTCTACCAAAGCATTTATTACCCTCCCTAAAGTCAGTAAGCTTTTATTAATTTCCCCAGCTTCCCTTGCACGACCCTACCGAACATATAAAGAATACAATCAAATTCAAGTAAATGCATGCAACTAGTTTTCCACGTTTGTGTGTTTATCTATGTTATACCTCTCGAGCACCAGAACGTGATATATTTTCTGAGCCGGCCAAGTCAACAAGATTCAGCTTTCCACATTTGATTAACTCTTCGCCTTCTGGTGTTGCTTCCTTAATGTGAATTGTAATGGAAAAGAGAGAGTGTGATCGACTGTGAGGGGGAAAACAGAACGTTTAGACAAAAGGCTTGACATTTACTTCTAATTCAAAAATGAAGAATGGACGAGGATAATTACCTGGATTGCTTATTTAACAAAGTTTCTGCAGTGCGTCGTTTTGCCGACCCTCTTTCCAGTAGGGTAAAAATCTCAGTTGCACTAGTAACAATTTCCTCCTCCAAACCCCTTACAAGTACTCCACCTTTCCCATCCTCCATCAAAGGCAACTGCTTTTTTTGCTTCTCCTCTGAAACTCTGGAAATTTCCTCAGGGGCAAGCAAATCGGTGATCTCCTCATTGTAAAGCTCTAAAAATGTGACTTTTACACTGTACTCTGCGTTTTGACTCTCGAGGGTATCAAATATCTGCTTTACAGCCCTAGGGATAACTCCAGCCCCAGAAGGCAGTTCTCCATTGGGCCCACTCTGTCACAGGGTAACATTATACAACAAACTATCAGAACCCGATTAAATATCAGAATATCAGAACGTGTAAGATAAACCAAGGAAACACCTTCGATCTTTTGCATTCTCCCTCCATGGTATAAGTCTTCCCTGTGCCGGTTTGACCATAGGCAAAAATTGTGCAATTAAAGCCTTCCAAAACTTCATTTACAATTGGAATCACAGCTTGCTCGTAAAGTTCCTTCTGCTGAGCAGAAGGACCAAAAACCTGAAAATACCACGTCCACAAAATTCAGCATCTTCCCTCATTTAAAATGTTTTAAGTTACCATCACACTCTATCTTGCGATACTTGCAGTCAAATGAATATGCAAATTAATTAGCCCTGAAAACAACGTTCATTCCAAGGCACAAATTAAATCAAAGTTGACATACCAAAGCCACAATTTTGACCCACAAAGTTCCAATTCTCGGAAAACCAAATAGCAAAAGCATAACCTTTGACATTAAACAAGAACCGTATATAAACCCTCCTGATTGTTACTGATGGACATCCAAAAGAACGTAATGCATAAGCAAATATCATTAAAAAAAAAGGAAATTACTGATGTTCAAGGACAACAAACAACATCAAAACAAAATGGAATTTGAATCAAAAGAAATACCTTATCGAAAGTGAAAACCCTATCTATGTGCTTCCCGGCGATGTTCTGCGACACGGCTACTTCTCTCTGGTACTCGTTGCAAGTAACAACCTGCGGTGCATTACTCCGCAACTCGTCGTCGCTAAACGGCCTAAATCATTTCCAAAACCAAAAAAAAAAAAAGAACTTCCACCGTTACTGAGCATTCCAAAAGAGGAATCTGAGAGTCGATTGGGAAATTTTCAGAAAACCGTAAACCCTAGAAAGAAACAGAAATTGTGATTGTACCTGCAACGAAGAAGGACCTGGACATTGACGCCTTTCTCTTTCTCATGGCGAGCAGACATTTCGTACTTTCTGCTAGAGAGAGAAACCGATTTGAACTTGAAACTGGTATCGACACCACCAGATCTGGTATTAGGAGTGCTTCGACTACTTTCTCTCTCCTCCACTTTCTCTCTCTTCTCTTCTCTCTCTGGCTGTGTTTTTCTCTCTCTAACCTCTTTCACGCTCTGAAATTTGGTAGAGAGCGGGACATGGGTCGTGGGATTTTGAATTTTCGGAAGCCGCTCTCTCGAAATTTATCGGACGGTTGGAGTTTGGGTTTCAAGGATTGGACGGTCACGATGGTGATCAAATTCAGGTTGTGGTGCTTTTACTTTATTACCCTTCTATTTTGAGCTCCATGCCAGGGGGACTCCCAGCGACGTTGGTCCCCGCACGAATTCTGGCCCAGCCCATGCAGTTTCCAATGTTTAGCCCCAAAGTAAGGAACGGTAGAGTTTTGAAATTAAGGAAACAAGTAAGGGGAAGAAAATAAGTGAACCAAGATTCTCATAAACGTCACTCTTTGAAACTCAATTTTTGTTTAGGTCACAAAATATAAAAGCTTTTTTATGTCACAAACCTAATAGGATATCCTACTAAGATAGTTTCATGTCCCACCAATTCAAGTTTTGTGTCCACAGGGACTTTTTTTGTGTCTTACGAGACACGGTCTCACATGACAAGTTTTGTGTCCCATTGGGATATTTTATATCCTAACAGGCAATGTTTTATATCCAACTAGGATATTTTTCCCCTCTCTTTCTCTCTCCCTCTTCTTACCATTGTCGGCTTGTTTTCGATCTACCAATAGACATCACTGACACTAGTGACAGGAAAATAAAACAACAAAAAAATAAAAAACTAAACACAACAATAACAACTCACTGGAATAATCTCATTACTTGTGATCAATTTTGCTTTATACTGTAATGAAACGTTGTCTAACAGGATAATGGCACACGCAGGCTTTTAAGAAGATAAAGTAATAAAAAATAATTTTGAACTGAAAAAACTCCGAAAATACATAATTTAAACTAAAAAAAATCAAATTGTATTACCTGCCCAAATCTTTTTATTTTTTTTTGGTTACTTTTGACAAAGAAAATTGGATTTATTTATTTACTATATTACTGTACTCATCATAAAACCCTACTCATTATACCCATGCAACTTTTCTTTTTGAATCTTTAAATAAAATTTTTCTTCTTTGCATTTATTTTATTTCATAATCTACATTATAAGAACTTCACTTACAACTTAATGTGTACATCGCACGTACCTAAACCAATATGATTATAAAAGAACAGACTATTTCTTAAAACATGTTTATAGGTTAATTTGTGTAATTCCAAGGGAAAAAATCCCCACGTTTGTGAAAAAGGAAAAAATAGATAGGTCATTGAAAAATCAATGAGAACAAAAAAAAAATAGTTCATGCTCATTTTGCTACACCATTTTTCTCACAAAATTTAAATAACTATAGTATGAACTCTAATTTTTTTGTTCAAACTCATTTCTTAAACAGGCTAATAATTTCTCTCTTTTAATTGGATTACGAATTTAAACTCTAAACTTCAATATTGAACGAAATTTTGGACCATGACATCTTATTAAATAAGGGTTATAACAAATGATGGGATTTTCCTTTTCATCAATTACATGTCCAAAATAAATTTAATGGAAATGCTACCATGAAAACTTCCAACAGCTATAATTAATGAGATCCTCTTCTCTCGTTAATAGGGCATTTTTTTGCTGTTTGATTAAAAATTAATAGCTCAAAGTTATATTCAAAATGAAAGCAAAAATAGATCCAATCACATTTAATAATGACCTATTAAGATAGATGATCTTAAAACATAAGGTTTTGTAAATGACATATTTATAAATAAATAAATAAAGTGATAATTAAACTAGTTAGTAATATATAATTAATTATTAGAATGAAACATTCAATTAAAGTATGACATTTTTAATTGAGCGTTACTAATGCAGGTCATTTCCATTAAAAATATAACGGTTTTATCTAAACTATTAATATACTGTCATCAAATGAATGCACTACACATGATCGGACTACGTTGGACCGGGATATGTTGTGATACAAACACCTAAATAATTTTATTAAGATATAACAAATTGTAATCATATGTACTAGTTGTCATATAACAGACGATCTTAATCCCAAGTTATTAACAGACTCTTATTTATAGAATTATGTTTTTTAATTTATATGGTATAAATTCGAGAATCTAATCATATTCCCTAGATTTTAAAGGCATGGTGAAATAAGCAACGAAATGATATTATAAGATGGAATCCATTTATTCTCTAACAAGAAACAAAGAAATAATTTTCTTAAGTATTAATTTCGATTTTGAATAATATGAGCGCTCAATTCATGATTAAGTTCATGATTTATTATTCATTAAAAATAAACACTCAAGGACAAAGAAATAATTAAAAAGGTTAAAGGATTTTACATTATTCTAATTGTGAATTATTTATGGATGAACAACTTATATGCAATGATTATATCAAATAGACGAACTCTAAGGTATGAGTAATTATATTATAATTTCAATAGTACAATTTCAAGTTTTTAGTAAAGTAACATTTGAATTAATAAAAGAATAATATATTAATTAAATAGTTTAAGTAACATGTTGCTTTTATTGAAACTATAAATTTTGGGTTCATTAACCCTCCGACATTATTGTAAACACTGTTTAGACAAGTAGAATTTCTTTTGTTTAATTAATTAATTTAAAATTATAGAACTCTTAATTAAATATCATTCAAAATAAACTATTTATGAATTAATTTACAATTTATTAAATAATAAGATTATTTATTATTAAATAAATAATAACTAATTTTGAAAGATCCTGCATAAGTAAGGGTTTTTTGTGTAATCCAAAACTTGTTCATAAAGTTTCAATATTTAAAACTTTATAATTTTGGATAAATGTGATTTGATTGAAAATTGGAATTTTAAATTTGGAAATAAATCAAATTAGGTAACAAGTAGTTTTTCTTCATTTACTGGCCTGTGATTGGTGTCACAAGCATGAAGAATCTCTCTATGTGTGGCATGATGTAGGATTTTGAGACACGTAAGTATACGTGATCGTACCAAGTAATATAGAAGATGAGTGGAATATCATTCTCATGATGATTGATTTTAATTAGTTTGTTATTAATTTTTCTTTAAATAATCAAAATATCAAAAATTTGTTTTTTATTTTCCTTCTTTTTGATTAATTAACAAAAATTTAAAACATCAAAAACAAATAAATATACATAATGCAAAATGGGGTTTTTGTTGTTTAACTAAATTAATGCAGAATTAGAATGACAATTATAGATACGTAAAAAAAGTTAAACAAAAATCACTAATAATTTGTAAAATTACAAATTTAAAATAACAAAATTAAATAAAAACAATGCTTAATTCAAAGATTTAAATCAATAAAAATAAAAACTAGTTAAAGGTTTATTCTTTACCGTTAGACACTAATTATACAGCTATTATAGAATTATTTTCAATTTTCGTTAAATTTATCAACCATAAATAGCAATAAGCTCTACTATTCTAATATTTCTTTACTTTATAGTTTAGTAAAATAAGCTTTTTACCAAATCTCTTTCCATTAGATAGCTTAGAACAAGTTCTCTGGATTTAATCTAACAAAAGTACTAAGTCGAGAAAGATAGATTAATCTAAGCAACAAACACACAAGCTCGGTTCATTCAATTTAGGTTATATTTTATGTCACAATTAAACAAAAGCCTCCCGTAATCGCAGATTATAATTTACCACTAATGGTAAAAAATGAAAGAAAATTGCGGATCAAAATTTCTAATCTAGCATTTGAAAATTCCCTAGTCTCATTTAGTTATCCATCGTAAATGACATAAGAAAACAACTACATAATGAATCATAATGAAACAATCTAAACCGAAAATCTAGAGAATAGTTTGTACAAACAATTAATTATAATGAAACATAAACAATTTAAACTGAAAATCTAAAGAATAGTTCGTATAAACAACTACATAATTATGGCTAATGCTTTGAAATCACCTTTAATAAAAAATAAACTTAGGTAGACATAATTAAAATTAATAATAAAAAACAAAAAAAATAACAACATTTGCAGCTTGAAAGATTAATTGAATTTGAGGAATGATGATGAACTCCAAAAATCTCCTTGTAGAAGGCTCTGGATCACTCCTCTTTCCCCTATTTATCTATATTTTTCTCTTAAAATTATAAGTGATTATTGATTTTTTGAACAAGGAATTTGATCTTTTAACTGAAGGAATGCTGCCTTCTTATAAGCAGATCTGTGGATTCTTCACAGAATTTTCTATCCAAAAGAAGATGAGTACACTATAGTTTTCACAAAACAGATGAATCATTTGCCTCACGTCTCTAAAAATAGAGAACTATGTAGATAAACTTTTTTTTTTCTCTTTCTTTCTCCTGCCTAAAGCAAGTTGTTATTTAAGTTTTGGTATAAAATCTGGTGCCTTATGCCTGCAGCAGGCATAAAAACGCATGCGATATGGGCGTTAAAGGAACACAACCGAGCTTGCCTAAGTACAGCGTAGAAGAGAAAAAGTCTAGGATTGAGATCGGAGTAGGAATTTTTCCACAAACTTTGACTGATCCAGTGGCTGGATTTGAGATCTAAGATGTGGCCATGGGGGAGTGCCATAATTTATTTAAAAAAGTTAAAAGATAGATTTTATTGAATGAAAAACATGGTTAAATATTTAATTTATTGTGTAAGAAAACACTTGTTGAGTGGGGTAGAATTATAATTTCTCTTGTATAAAAGGACTACAACTATAATTTTAAATAAATTAAAGACAAAAATCACTAATACCTCGGTTCACTTTTTCTATTTTTGTGAATATATTGTATTATATGCATGTA
>CAMOHE010051163.1:329-36778 GCA_946598075.1 Artocarpus hirsutus
TGAAATAATTAATTCAGAATTCAATAATTTTAAACTAAATATATATAATTCATTTTATGCAAAAATCCATTATAGTATTACAGAGGTGGTATTGGGGACCTATGGACCTATAACCCAAGCTCCAATAAATTTGACAATTAATCAAACTTTTTAATTAATATGTCAAATTTATTAGTTTCAGTATTACTCCACTAAAAACCTGAAACTGAACTCTTAAGGTTATAGTAAAATTACTCAAAGAAAATTAATGAGTTGTTTATTGATATAATCATTGCATATAAGTCAGTCCTGCATAAATAGTTCATAATAAGAGCTAGATTCAATTTCTGTTTACCTCTCTTATTATATCTTTATCCTCGAATTCCAATAATTCTCTAATGAACAGTTAATTCATAATCTTATTATAAGCGAGCGCTCTACTGTTCAAACCTTGAATTATCACTCAAGAGAACTATTTTTCTAACTTTCATATAGAAGGAATGGATTCCATATCTGTATAATATTATTCCCAGTCATTTATTACATTATATTACCAAAATGCTAAGTTATGATCTGTTATTACACAAATCTTACTATGCAAGTCAAAAAACATAATGTCATAAATAGGAGTCTAATAAATACTCAGGATTAAGACTGTCAAATATATGATCATCATAGTGATAAATTTGAATATTCTATTTGTAACGGATGATTATTAGAGATTTAAAATTTATCTGGTCCAGTCCTATATAATCTCATTACATAAAGTACCTCCAATTTAATGTCTCTACATTAATAGTCTGGATAATGACTATTTCATTCTAAAGAAGACTAGACCGTACTTGTAATATTTAATTAAAGATCTCAAACTTTAATTAATTATTACGGACTATTTAGATTATTATTTATAAATTTTATCCCTAAGCATAAAACACTTATATGCTAAATTTATAGTCACATAAATAATCATAGAATTTTCTTGATGTTTATAACTATATTCATAACACATATATCAACCAAAATAATTATAAATATCACTTTATTTATTTATTATCAAAATGTACAATGTCACAGCTTTTAAGGCACCAAACCCAACATTTTTCTTAAACAAACTAACTTAATAATAGGTCCTTTTTTTTTTTAATAAATTTACGGGAGCCCCTTACCAAGTTTCTACTCCCTCAATATTACAAGATTGCCATCATTATTGGCTCCAAAATCATAGTGGCTTTATTATGTATTCCAAATTTCCAGTAAAACAGAAAGAGAAAGAGACAAAGCCCTGCATATTTGTTAAAGAGAGAGAGAGAAATAATTTACTCATACGACGTATTGTTTAATTGAAAAATTTTTGTGTTGTAATTTTCTTGACAACAAACGAGAAGCTTGGGTTGAAATCGAACCAAACAATAATTGTTGCTATAGCTTTTTTTTTTAAGACGAGCTTCTTTTTTTTTTTTTTTTTTTGATTGCTGCCAGGAGTCTTTCCTTATGTATAGATGATACACAGGCGCTATATAAAGGCCGGTATATTATAACTATGAACTATGTAAAGTTCTTTTATACTATAATACAAACTACAATGTAAAACTTTTACATGTAATATTTTTCAAACTAAAATTGTTCGTTCCTACCGTTCTTTCAAGCTGCCCAATATTTTGCTTATTAATTTTTGTTTGTGCCTATATTTTTGCTTGGTGGGTTTTTGTTTGTGCATTTCACATAATTCCAAAGTGTATATATTTTGCGGTACCACATTACAAATTTTTACCTGATGTATTTTGGTAAGTGATTTTTTTTCCCCTGTATATTATATCTTCCTTTTATACAAATAGGTGCTAACGTGGGGATTGGAGAATTAAAAAGGAAAGATATGGTACTTTTGTAAATATATGAGAAAAAAAGTCCCTTATTATCAAGTTAGCTTATTTTAAAAATTTGAGACAATAGATGTTAAAAGAATATTCAAACATCTAAAAAAGGGGTGGGCACTCGGCATTTCTCAAGGAGAAAACGTAGTTGTGGTACTCGGATAACGTCTGGATCTGTTTTGTTTTTCTTTCTTTCTTTTTTTTTTCTTTTTTATTTTATTATTATTATTTTTTGGTTGAGACCGGGTAATTTGCATGTAATATCGTAACAATTGCCGGCCAATTGATTGCTCGATGTCTATCAATTTGACGTTTCTGTATGCAGTATTTCTTTTTCTCTCTCTCTCTCTCTCTTTTTTTATTTTTTATTTTTGTGTGTAGCAGAGAAGATAATAAGGGTACAATTGAATATTGACAAGAAAATTCCGCTTGAGGTAGATGATGGAAAAGACCTTAATATGTGCGTTAAATTTTTAACTTCTAGAATAGCATACGGTTCAATTCTTATTTTTTGTGCAATGTAATATAACAAAAAATGCTTAATAAAAGTATATATATCCTAATTTACTTTCCAATAAATAAATATATATAGGCACTATATGTATTTTTAAATTTCCTACACTAATATATGTGTATAGTATTTCACTGCATGGTGTCCTAAGGTGAAAAAATTGCTGTAACATAGAATTGAAAACTGTAGAAACTTTTCAACTGAAACTTTTGTAACATATCAGAGATTATAGGGTATTTGGGAAGTATGAGTTAAAATAAAAAATTTTGAACTGAAAACTGTAGTGTGTGAGAGCTTTGTATTGTAGCTTACTTTTCCTTATTACTATAGCACGTGAGAATTTTATATTGTAAGAGTGAAACGGTTTGGTTAGAGGGCATGGAGTGTCATATTTGTTATGAAAGCATATGCCATTACTTAAGAAAAAAAGTAAGTACCACCGGTGATCATAGGCTCTAAGATCTCTTCTATTGCGCCAAGGTTCAATTTAGCGTAAATTGAATTTCTACCTGTGGTCCTGATCAATTAAGAGTAAAAGTAATAGAAAAAAGTAAGATAAGAAGATTTTTATTAAATTAAAATGACTTTACATTCAATCAAGCCCACAAAAAGGTATAAAATAGTGTTCATGGGACAAAAATAATTAAAAAGTGAAGCCACATGATCATCAATAATCATGTAATGCATACTCCCTCTAGTACTTATTATATTATATTGAGCTCATATCGAGTTTTAAAAGAGTAGTTTAAACTATAAACAATATAAAACTCTCACATACTACAATAAAAAAGCTACAGTATAAAATTTTCACGTGTTACAGTCTTAAATCCAAACTAATGATTTAAACTACTCTCCTAAACATCTTATAAAAAGTCTCAGTCCTCGTTCATTTGAGATTTTCTCTTATTAGTTTGCTAAATATTTTTCATTTAAATTGAAATTATGTTGGTGGATTACACAACTTGTCACAAGGAATGGAAGATCCTACCCATCAAGTTATAGCCTATGACCTTACCCTTTTACAAGAGGTAAATCCAATCGGTAGGACTCGAGTGGATCTTATAAGTGAGACTCATCCTTTAAAAGGCTATAATCCTATAAAAACAAATATAATCCTATAAAAACAAATAATTTTACTCTGGGGAAAATACTTAGAGGGTATTTAGAAACATAGATCAAATCAAAAGTTTGAATTAAAATACTGTAATAATTTAAATTTTATAAAAAAATGCTATAAGAAAATTTATTTGAATCAAAATCTTTACGTCCGGTTCAGTGTTTCCAAATGCACTTTTACACCGAACCAAACGTATGTCTGTAGCGTCACAACTCATGCTCGACTTCTGTCATAACAAGTAATTGCATTTAGGTAGCATAAAGCGTTGTGTGTTTTTAGTGCATCATGTCATTAATGTTTTAAGCTTCCAGCTTGACTTGGACACACAACAAGAAGTAGGAATGTCCTCTCTCAAGGCTTGATCAATAGCGACAAGACGACTGTCGTCGGCATCTGGGACCACAACTTTTTTCCATTTTTGCTACAAAACAACTGTAAAAATAATAACACCCAACTTGTCTAATATGGGCCAAGGGCCATTCCCCGGCCCAAAAAGAAGTGATTGTTTTCAGAAGGTAGGGGAAGCGTGTGCATATATAGACATTGATATTATACAGTACAAACACCAAGTGGTGGTTCTACATTTATATGTATTATTTATATTTGTTATAGAGAGTTTCTTGTATCTTGTGATTTAGATTGATAATTATTAAAAAAATAAAAAAAATCCTCTCGTTTGGTCATTTCAACCGCGTATCTTATTGTTTGTTAATACACCTTTTGGTCATTTATTTATTTTGGTGGACGTGAAAAATGAGAATGACAAGCTTCTCGTTCTATATATACACGTTCTCCATATATTCTTGTATAGAAGAAACTTCTCATCGTTAACACACAAATCTTTATCATAAATAAGTACATACATTTTAAAACTGTTTATGTTTCTGCAAAATCATCACTTGAAAATTGAGAGAGAAGATGAAGTCTGGGAAAGAATTTGCTTTCCAGATGGTTCAAGAATGGCAAGAGGCATACGCGGACTACAACTATCTCAAAACAGTCTTGAAAGACATATTTCGGTTCAAACAGAAGAACAACAACTCGCCTTCTTCAACTCCTAAAAAAGGAGGATCTTTGAGAAGGAAGGTTTCACTGTATACAGCCTTTAGTTCCCGGGAAGGAAAGACGTTGACAAGGCGATCAGCGTTGCAGCGAGAAGGGTCGGAGGAGCATTACCAGACCATGTTCTTGAGGTCAGGGCGATGAAGGCGGAGAGCATGACCTTTTGTTCTTCAGGAAGCTTGATGGTGAGTTCAACAAGGTTGTCGACTTCTATAGGAAAAAAAAGTTGAGGAAGTTGTGCAGGAGGCTGATGAGTTGGCAAAGCAGATGGATGTTCTGATTGCTGTTTGGATTAAGGTTAAGAATCCCGCCGCCATGAAATCGGGAGAATCCAAAGTTGTGAAACTGAGTAAAAGGCCAGGTAATTAGGAGCAAGAAATGCCAATTTTGTAATTCTTGAGGAAATTGTGTTGGCGTTTCGTTAGTTTAACAACAATTCAAACATTTTTGCTACAATATTTTTCTTACAAAAATTAAATTTTTGTTCAAACTTTTTGTTCGAACCTATAAATCAAACTGGCCAGTTTTAATTAGTACTTGTGTGTTTAGGACGGCAGCCGCATATAGATGCGATTCAAGAGGTAGAGATGAGCAAGGAAGGGCAAATTGAAGAAGGACAAGGAGAAGAAGAAGAAGAAGAAAGAAGAGGAAATGAGTCAAGAGAAACTAGTAGCCAGAGAAACGATAATAAAGGTGTAGAAGGAAGTAGACGACCAGCCTCATTGGAAATATTGGATCATGTGAAGATAAATATAAATCCCGAAACTCCAATATCAACTCAAAAAGGCATCCTAATGAGTTCAACTGCCAACCTGTCCTTCAGCAAGGAAAAGCTGAGGAAATCAGAAGTGTTGATGAAAAAGGCTTTTGTTGAGTTTTATCAGAAGCTTAGACTATTAAAAAGCTACTGGTATGATCGTTATGTGGCTTGGTTATATGGTAATAAAGTTTTGAGGATTCTGATTATTATTAACATGTTATGTTTCTGATGAATGTGACAGTTTCATGAACCAGCTGGCTTTCTCAAAAGATCATGAAGAAATACGACAAGGTAAAAATTGCCGATCAATCTGAATTCTGAACTGTAATTTTTTGGTGCTTCAGTTTTGTACTAAAAACTGTGTTATTAATTGCAGATTACTTCAAGGAATGCAGCAGTAAATAAGTCCTATCTGGGAAGCTCCGATGAACTTAGTTAGTTAGTTATAGCATGTTGTTGTAGTTAGTTAGTTATAGCATGTTGTTGTTCTTGACTTTTTAATGGAATTCCCTTTTGAAAGTTTGCCTTGTTATAATCCATGATGCTGTGCCTCCTCCACAGGTTACTAGACTAATGGACAAAGTTGAGGCTGCCTTCACAAAGCACGTTGCAAAGCGAAAACTGCAGAAAAGGAATGGACACTTTAAGGCCAAAAACCAGAAAAGAAAGGCATAGGATAACATTCTTTTTAGGTATGATTGATGGATATAGCAGAAACTATCTTCTTCTAAATATGATTGAAAATTAATTAGTCAACTTATGAACTCAGTCAAACAAACTACCTTATAATTGCAGGCTTTTTGTCTGGGTGCTCACTTGCTCTTATAGTGACAATCCTTGTGCTTATTCAAACAAGAAACGTCATTAAGAGCGAAGGACGTGGTCGGTATATGGATAACATATTTCCTCTGTACAGGTGAATTCATTTTTAAGATTATAATTCTTTTTGTCTCAAGTGATTGTGGAAGCAATATTCCGCAATGAAACCAGCATAATATTTAACTTTTCTTTCTCTTTGTAGCTTGTTCGGATTCATTGTCCTACATATGCTTATGTTCTCCGGAATCATGTACTTTTGGAGGCAGTACCGAGTCAATTATCCGTTCATATTTGGTCTCAAGGAAGGAACAGAACTGGGATACAGAGAAGTGTTGCTTCTCAGTGCAGCTCTTTTTGTACTCACATTGGCTGCTGTAATCTCAAATTTGGACATGGACATGGACCGAAGAACAAATCAAAACCTTACCACAATTAGTCCTTTTAGGCCTAGTCATTGTGAGTTTTTGTACAAACTCAACTAAACATGATTCAAGAACTAGCCCTAAATCTTTTTTATGTTCCTTTGATATAATACTTTTTGTTTTGCGTGTTCTCCTTCTCATACTCTTCGGTTCTCTCAACATAATATACCGTTGTAGTCGCTTTTTTCTCATTCAATAATCATGTCATTGTATTTTTGCTCCTCTACAAGGTAATAAGTGTAATGAGTAGAAGAAATTTATTAATAAAACTTAATATTTAATTGGGTTTAATTAATGAATTTACCCTTAAAAATTGTGATAATGTATAAATAAGCAGTATTAATTGAAAATTTTATTGCGAACGTAATGCAATGTTAGATATTATTAATACAGATTTTATGAGTTTAATTACTCAAAAATTTGTAAATAATATCCATAAAATGAATTTGATATCACAATTAATTGTAAAATACAAATGGATGGGAATGGGTAATTAGAGTATAAATAAGACATAGAGTCTATCAAAACCCTAACCTAGTGTGAAAAAGAGGCCGAAGCAGTATAAATATACTGCTATATGAAAACGCAGATATGAAAAATGTTACATTTGGCCTTCAAAAGTAAACCAAAGATAAGTAAAATATTTTATACAGTCTAAGGATATGTTGTGCACTGATTTTACCATGGTTGTGTAAGAAAAATACTATTTGGTGAAAAATTACACAGTATAAATTTTTGGGACCTACCAAGTAGACACCTATTAGAATTTCATTGGGCCACATGCCATGAGAGGTGGCCCAATCACCTTATGCCATATTAGGTAGCCCATTTGATTACCTAGTGAATCACCTTAAAGGATAAGCATGCATTAAATGTGATTTTAGCCAAAAAAAAATTCATTTTTTTCTTCCTTTAGCCCACGGCAGCCATTGAAGAACTCTCTCAAAAATTTTCTCAAATCCAACTCTTTGCAATATTAGCCCCAATCAAGTTCAAAAGGCAAAATTTAAGGAATTTCATCAAGTTTTAAGGTAAAAACCTAAACTTTTTCGAGGTTTCTTGGGTTTTTTTCTTGGGTAAAGGAAGGGAAGTTAATTCATGGTATTTGTGCATGAAAAAAATGTCTAGGAAAGAGTTTCAAAGGAGCCTTGGAAGGCTAAAAGTACAAAGTGTTATTTGGGTAAGTTTTATTTTCTTAAATTTAAAGTTTAGTGATTTTGTTTTGATTTTTGTTATTTCAAAACTATGTGGATTCTTAAGTAAATTTTTGACTAGAATCCATAGACATATGAATTATGGCATGTTGATATTGTGAAATTTTTGAGTTTATTGTGCAAAACTGTAGTTTATGTAAAAAAGGTTATTTTTGTAATTTTAATGTTAGTTTTTCAAAAATGGTGATTAAGTATGAAAATGACCTAGGCAAAGGTTGAATCTGCTTAAACAATGGCTGGAAGGCAGTTTTGAAACAGATTTTTATAAAAATAACCCAAGGACTAAATTATAAGAAAAAGTTTCTTCTCGACAGAATTAGAAAATACCCAAAAACACCCTTGTGCAGTGAGAATTTCAAAAAAGTTAAATACAAAAGTTGTAGATCTTAACAAAACTGTTAGGCATCATGGGCAGTTCGTTGAAAATATCAACCGTTTGTGAGTTTTAAATTTTACAAGAATTTGTTAAAATTGAAAAAAAATTTAAAAGGGCGAAAATGTCATTTTTCCAAAGGATGTTGAAAATGGTACTTTGAACAAAAATATTCCTTATGAAAAATAGAAAATTTTGGTTTAAAAATATTAATTTTAGTTCCGGGAGCAAAATTGTCAAAATTTTCAGTTAAGGAGCTGAACTGCAAAGTTTTACTGAAATGAGGCATAGATGTGAAATAAGGAGATCTGACCCACTGGGGTATTATTTTAAAATTAGTACGTAACTATTTTTGCTAGAATAACAAAACTGAGCTCGGGAAGTTTAGTAGGCCCATTAAGGGCAAAATCGTCATTTTTCTCCGAGTAAACTGAATCGCCCTAAAACGTCCCCAAATGGGAAAAAAGAATGATTAGAAAAATTTTTGCCCTTCGTTAGAGACGATAGGGTAGAGTTAGCTAGAAGTAAGAAAACTGGTAGTTTTTAGAGTTGTATACAATTATGCAACACAATTTATTAACTAACGATCATTTTGTATTGAAACATAGTGAAATTTTGGCTAATAGCTTTGTAATTGGCCAATAGGATCCTAGAAGTCTAGGGAAAAAAGAACTAAGGTTAAACCACACGGAAACTTAAACCAAGTAAGTACCCATCCTACCTACAATATAAAATTATAGGTATAAAATGTGATGTATGTATATGCATACCCATGTGTATATCAAGGTGTATACTTGTGTGTATGCTATAATATGAATACCTATAAGTATATTAATGTGTATCTGTGAATATACAATTAAGTACATGTGTGTATAATATATCATGTACCTGTATGTATATTAATATATACCTATGTGTATATGAAGTATGTACATGTGCGTATCATGCTATACAAGAGTATTTATATTTGCGTATAACATGTGATTATCACTTCATGCATGGTATGATAACCATAATAATGGGACTGGTAAATATATCATCAGAAATTAAGGAAAGTGTCGCACCGACTCTTGACTCAAGAGGAGTTTAAGGATATGGTATAATCACAGTATCACGTAGACCTATGTGTGCAATGGTACGAATACTTGGCCCTTAGCAAAAGATAAGAAATGATAATGATAAAGAATACTTATAAGAAAGCATAATTGGATCATGCATTTTATTAAATGTGCGTGTGGGTTGTATAGGGACTTATTGGGCGTAAACTCACTAAGTATTTCATGCTGTAGGTGTACCGACGAGAAGGTCAGAGTAATTTCATTGATGAGCTAACGGAGGGATGATTAGTGTGTAAATTGGGTATGGATTCTGCCGCTATTACATTTCCACTGTAGTATATTTCAAGTTATTTCAAAACATGTATATAAGAATGGTAATATAGTAAGTAAGACAAAAACTTCTCTCGAAAGTATTAGGCAAACAGTGTTGCAAAAGAAAGTTTGCTTATGTAAATATATATATGCACTTGTGTTTCAAAAGATGTTAAAATCTGTATATGAAAAAAAAAATTCTTAAGTTTTCGCCCATATATAAGTGAAAAAATGTTTATCACGGTCCGAAAAAGGCGGATTGTGACAATAGGAATAAAATTGCCCCACATTCTGATCATTTAGTTACTTGGACAACATAAAAAGATTCGCCAATGTTTCATCTGTAGGTTACCCTCCTAGATTTTTTCTTCGCTAATTAGGTTACAAGCTGAGTTTGAACTCATGCTTTTTTGACCTTGTTGCCACATGAATTTTGTTTTCCAATCTCATTAGTTTAGTTTAAGAAAAAAGAGTCAAACTCTATGTTAATAATATCTTACCCTTCATTTACTTGAAAATCCAGGTTTAGGCCTTCAAAAGTTTGGAATTCTATGTCTATTATTACGTTTGGGGAGATTTCAGAAAGAGGGAAAACAAGTGCCTAGATAGTCCTATCTATCAAGCTTTCTATATAGTTGTCACCATTATTCCATATTGGATGCGTTTTCTTCGGGTACTACTTCATGGCATGCCAAGTTTTTAACTTGTTATGGAGATTTTTTTATAATATGTTTTCAACAATGTTGTAGTGCCTGCGACGCTTGCTCGCGGAGAAAGGTTTGATGCAAGCGTTAAACGGCCTGAAGCACTTCTCATAGTAGCAGTGGCTATGAGAACAATCTATGAAAAGAGAAGAAAAGGTCGATCCTTCTAATATTGGTTGCATCTACTTCTGGGGTTGCCACAATTTTTGCCACTTATTGGGATCTTGTCATCAAGTAGGTCTTTTGTAATGGAATTAGAACCCCTGATTGAGAGACAAACTCATTGTACCTAATGAGTGTCTATTTTGTAGCCATGGTAAGAGAGTCAATTAAATGAATCCTTGATTATTGTAATTTGTGTTAGGATTAAAGCCCTAATCCTAATTATCGAAAGCGATAATAATTGGCAAAAAATCAAATACAAAAAACACATACAATATTTATAGTGGTTCACTCTCAATGTGAGAGTGACATCCACTTACCACCACTGCAGATTTTCACTATGATGAAACCAGATATTATAAAGAGAATTACAAGATCACGCCCTTGCGAATTTTTCTATCTCGCTATCTCTCTCTTAATTGCCCTCCCAAGAATAGCGGCCCAATATAAGCAAAATTAGGGCAACCAAAATACATGTGTAAAAAACCCAAAATACCTTTATGTAAAATAAACTTACATATAAAAGTTTCGCCCAAGAGGTTTCGCCCACTGCCTCCCCCGGGAGGGGGTTTACCACCCCCTTCCAACCTCCACGTCGACTTTACTGCGAAGGTCAATCCTCGTACAAACTCTACATAGGGGCAATTTGCATCAAGGTAATAATTAAGCTCTACACATACTAACAATCTCCCACTTGGAGACTAATTCACCATCAACTGTCCTTGCTGCAGCGACTGCAACTCCTTAATCCTCAGTAGAAGTCCAACTGAAGTTGTGCACAACTCCAACTTCTCAATCGTCACAACCTTTGCCAACATATCAGCTAGATTGTGACTTCCTCTATCTTCTCAAGCGCTAAGATTCCATCCTCCAAAGCTGATCTTGTAAAGTGATATCGAACCTATATATTATTTGTCCTAGCATGATAAATAGGATTTTTTTAACTAATGGCATTCATACTATCACAATACAACAAACTCCGTTCGTACTTGTAACCCAACTCTTCTAAGAAAGACTGCAACCACATCATCTCCTTACTAACCTCTGCAACTGCAACATACTCTACCTCAGTAGTAGAAAGTGCAACTATCTTTTGCAACTTTAAACCCAACTAACTGTTGTACCACCTAGAGTATAGACAAATTTGGTAGTATTTTTTCTGCCGTCTATATCACCAGTCATGTCATCATCAACATATCCCTGCAAGCTAAAATCAGACTTTCTAAAGCTTAAAGCCAAATCTACAGTACCTTCTACATACCTGAGAATCCATTTCACTACCTCCTAGTGTTGTTACCCTGGATTGCTCATATATCTGCTCACAACTCCCACTGCATATGCTATGTCTAGTCTAGTACATACCATTGCATACATAAGACAACCAATGGCAAAGGGATAGGGTACCTTGTCCATGTAGGCTTGCACCTCCTCAGACGAAGGTGACTAATTCTTGGATAGACGAAAATGACCAACAAAAAGGGTGCTTACAGTCTTTGCTTCATCCACGTTGAATTTGCTAAGCACTTTCTTCACATATTCTTCTTGTGATAGCTTTAAGACCTCCTCGTCCCAAGTAATTCTCATTCCAAGGATTTGTTTTGCAAAACCCAAACCTTCATCGCAAACTCCTCTGACATCTTCTTTTTCATCTTGTCAGTCTCCTATATACTAGCACCAACAATCAACATATCATTAACATATAGTAGTAAAATAATGTAGGATCCATCAAACCTTTTGATGTAACAACAGTAATTTGCCTAGCATCTCAAAAAACCATTACTGCTCATGAAACTGTCAAACCTTTTACACCACTGTCTAGGAGCCTATTTTAACCCATACAAACTTTTTGGAAGCTTACACACCATTTTCTCCCTTCCCTGAACTTCAAAACCCTGTGGCTGCTACATGTAGATCTCCTCCTCCAAATTACCATGAAGAAAAGCTGTTTTTACATCCATATGCTGAAGATGTAGATCTTCCTTTGCCACTAACCCAAGAATCATTCTAATTGTGGTCAATTTAACCACTGGAGAGAAAATTTTAGTGTAGTCAATCCCTTCTTTCTGCTAAAAGCCTTTTACCACCAATCTTGCTTTATAGCGCTTGCTGCCATCATAGTCTTCTTTTGTCTGGTAAACTCATTTATTCTGCAATGCCTTCTTTCCCTATGGTAACTCTACTAACTTCCATGTATGATTAGACAACAAGGAATCCATCTCATTCTGCATGGCTAACTCCCACTTGATTGATTCACCAACCTGCATTGCCTCCTCATATCTCTCTAGTTCACCTCTGTCAGTCATCAAAATATAATTAAGTGATGAAGAGAATCTCTGTGGTGGCCTGATAGTTCTAGAAGATCTTCTCAAATCTGGCACTGAAGTAGCTTATAGGGCTACATTCTCCTGGTCTACTAGGGGTATATTTTCTTCATTTCTTAGAGCATCTTATTGCAAATCATTCACTGGAAAGTCTTTAAAGTAAGCTACCTTGTGCCTTTTTACTTTAGAATCTACGTTTTCTGAATCTTTACCCAACCTGTCTTTGTACAACACCTGCTCATTGAAAATTACATCATTGCTCTTGATAATCTTTCAATTTGGTCATCTCAGAAATGATAGCCAAACTCAATATCACCATAGCCAATAAAGAAACATTTCTTAGATTTCGGATCAAGTTTACTTCTAACAAAAGCACCAATATGAACATAAGAGAGGCAATCAAACACTTTCATGAAAGAAGAGTTTACCTTTTTGCCGCTCCAAACCTCCTCTGGTATTTTATAATTTAAAGGCACTAAGGGACCCTTGTTAATCAAATAAGCTGTAGTGTTAATTGCACTTGCCCAAAACGCCTTAAGCAATCCTACATGAATTCTTATGCTCCTTGCACGCTCATTTAGGGTCATGTTTATCCTTTTAGCCACACCATTTTATTGAGGCCTTTCAAGAATAGTTTTCGTTATCTTGATCCCATTCTTAGCACAATAGTGTTTGAAGTCATCACCAATGTATTCACCCCTATTATCAAATCTTAAAGAATTCACCTTTAACTATGGCTTTTTAACTATGGCGTTCAAATCAGTACCTCTACCTTTTTAACTATGAAGAAGAGAAATAAACATGAAACATGTGACATAGCAAAAGATGACAAGCTTCAACAACTAGTGTGTGTATTATTTTATTTTATTCAATTTGAGTGAATCTCAAGACAGATACAGAAAAACTCACATGTACAATAGGAGTGTCCAAAGAAAGAGAAGTTATGAAGTGTACAATACATAAAAGTTTTACATGTTACAGGAAATGGACCGGCATAAATGATTAGATTCAATCACATGTTGTGAGTATTAAAACTTGTTAAAGCCAAAAGGACCATGTTGGTAATTGGAATTGACCTTAAAAGGAGCATATGCTGCATTCAAAAACTAGTTTGCAAGTGGCATGCATTGGTCCTTTTTTCTTTGTTGAGGTCCCCACCAAGTAAGTGGTGATTAGTCTCTTTCAAATGTTTGATGGATCCATTTGCTATCCAGCACGAAAAACAAGGATTATTGCCAGTTTCACCCCTTGAACTCTATCCACATTTCCACCTGGTTTTTGAAACATTTGCCCCTTAAACTTCTTGAATGTTTTTAATGTAGTTTTAAACTTTTTGTGGTAATTAAGTCCCTATTTTTAGCTAAATATGACAATTAAGTCCTTAATTACTAATGTTTGTCAAAGTTAAGATGAAAAATGATTATGTAAGATGCACATGATCTATTTAGAAAGAAAATAATGAAATTTTAAACATTATAATAATTAAAATATACATATAAACCAATAAAATTGTAAAAAACACCATTAACAATTATATATATATTTTTTTTTCTTTCTTTGGGTATAAAATTGAATTATTTCTCTTATTAGAAGTAAACAAAGTGTATAAATGCTTTAAATAGGGTCACGTGCGTCTCACATGATCGTTTGTCTTAATTTTGAAGAAAATTTATAATTAAGACTTAATTATCACAATTTGTTAAGTTTAAAGACTCCATTGCCATTAAAATAAATTAAAAACCACGTTGCTAAAATTTGAAAAGCAAACATTCCAAAAACCCTTTTCCGCTTTCCAGGCCTAACTTTTAGTCTCATTTGAGTATTCCAAACTTTAAAGAAATCCACTAAACTCCTGTTAATATCTATTTTTAAAAAATAGACGGTAAACACGAATATGAGTAACCATTAACGGGTAAAAAAATTTTAACAAAAAGGACTAAATGAGACTAATATAAAATTTTGTGTAGCAAAGTGAGTTTTCAAAGATTAGGGGCAAAGTAAAATTGGGTGTGAAGTTGGGGGAGCACAAATGAAAACGATCGAAATGACAAGGACCAAGCCCATGTGATCAAGATAACACGCGTTAAGCAAAGTTGCATTGTCCAACAAACGTAGAAATTCAGTTGATCAGAAAGTAAACAATACGTAGTTTACTTTGTGTACAAGGATCACAGGTTATTAAATGGTCCAACTGACTGTAAAGGGCTGTACAAAGCCTGTTATTCAATCCAACCCGCTAGACGAAACTAGAGAGAACATGTATAGACATCAACCAGCGAGATGAACTTTTAAACAGAACGCGCACTTTCTTGCTCACGCTCTTCTTCATTAGGCAAGGTTGCAGGTGAATTCGAAGCGGAGTTTTCAGCTGTTATGGCTCCTGTTTCCTCCTCTTCTCGGTTCCTAACTAGGGATGAAAATGATAACGGATTGTAGGTAGAACTTGCTTTTTGAAGACCTCGAATGGCTCTCATAGCAGCAAGCGTGCTCCGATAAATGTACATTGTTTCATCCCCGAGATTTGATGGTGTCTGGGACATATATGCCGAGTTATTCTGTGGTGGTTCCATCTTGTCTTGTGAGGTTGGAGTAGACTCGATTATTTCCGCTTCCATTGGAAAGAGAAGCTCAAGATTCGCTTCACATTCACGGACTAGCCTTGTGAGAGGTTCGGTTGAAAAGGAAGGCTGGCGAAGGGCAAGTTGTGTGAAGGGTAGACGCAATAATCCCCCAGTTCGTTTATCATACTTCTTCAGAATTTTAACTAGTCCTGTTGAAGCCATCAATGGATATGATTTTGGAACTAGATGAGTAACTTGCATTTTTAACAACAATATGAATATAAATTGAATTACTTAATGATACAGCAGCTGTACCTGTAGAATACAAGAAGTTACAATTTTAGAAGCACCATCTCCCTATCTAAAGAGACAAAGCTCTTACCAAAACCAGTTAGACGTAGAAGAAACAAACAAAGAAATAGCCAGTGTACCTGCAAAGTTTAGGGAGCTATAATTTTTGAGTAGCACCATCTCTCCATGAATGGTGACAAAGTCTTTACGAATGTCCATCATTTCTTCACTGAACTCGCTTTCTGATGTGAAAGCTCTTCCATTGTTGCTCTTCTCCTTGACTCGCTCAATCCTTTCTTTCAGCTCCTGTAACACTAACAGATTAATTACAACATTCTCCATCATCAACACCTAATTATCAGGCATAAAAGAATCAATTAGAATTTCATATACCAAATCCTATGATGTTTTTCGACTTAATCAGTCGCACATTTGAGATTATCTTTTTAAACCAGCCATGACGGCATGAGAGATAATTAATTAGTAGAAGGGGAAAATCAACCAGTTGAGACTCGACTTAAGATTATTTAAAAATGGACTTCTTTCTTCGCTTGAAAGCTTAATTATCACGTCTCAAAGGAATTTCCAGAAGTTATTATCATGGCTGCAAGTTGGCACAAGAAACTTAATAAGACAATAAACACCTCATCCTCATAAACATTCCGGACAATAAAAGCAAAAATTCAAAAGCAAACTACACATTTGTTTAAGATAACTTACGTGGGCCATAGACTTGAAAAGGTCAAGGCATTAATGAAGAAAAAAGGGTCCCACAATCTCCTTAAAACCTCAAACCATTAAATTAATACTACATACAGACTAAAGCAATCTACAATTCCATTTCCTCATTTCATAAACTCGTCAGCATTTCAAAACACCCTTTTGTTTTGTAATGTAATTAATCAAAACACCCTTGAACTTCCAACTCAAACTACACATAAAACTTTTCGCCTTTGGACAAACAAACCATTCATTATAAAGTACCAACCCATTTAGAGAACAAAGGCAATCCACAAAAATTAATTTTCTCAATTGACGAAATTAAAAAGGCCCTTTTGTCCAACAATTAAAAAAAATTCTTTAGATTTAATTTAATTAACTCACAACCTAATAAACAACATTTAAGAAATCAAAAAATTTTCCGTCTTTAGATGCGTGGAATGAATTTCATCATTATCTTATTCTATCTTAGTTGCAAAGCAAGCATGAATTTACTCAGATAAAACCCAATTCCGCCTGTTAAATTCTCGAGAAACAAGCACGTAAATGTCAATTGAAAAAAAAAAAAAAAAGAGAGGAGGGAGGGGGGGACCTGGAAACGAATGACGAACTCTTCCTCTTTGTCGACGAAGAAATCATTGAACTTGTCGAGCTCTTCGTTGAGGATCCTGACGAACCAGTCTTGGAGGTCGGGGTGGTTGTTCGGGCGATTTTCTTGGGAATCGTTGGGAAAATTCTTGAGAAGCTTCTTGAGAGGCTTGTAGCAGAGGAACTTGTCTCTCCACTCTGGTAGGGTTTCTTCCAGGTGGGTCGTAAACTCCTTCCCAAATTTCATTCCTCTTTCTCTTTCTCTTTCTCTTTCTCTTTCTTGATTTTAATAAAAGCTTCCAGGATTTTTTTATCAAACAAAGCAGATATAGTAATATAGCAAAGACAAGGAAGGAGAAAAGTTGTGGGGTTTGTGTTTGGCAAATGGCATATGATGATAATATGGATACTTGAGAGAGATAAGGAATTTGGAATATTTGAGGTTTGCGGATTAAAATATGATATATGGGAAGGTGCAATGTTCTGTTTTTGTGCAGTGATGATGTAAAATGCTGGTGCTCTTTTGTTGTTGTTGGATCGCCTTTTTGGCCCTTTTCTTTGTCTTCTTTGCTTCTATACGGATAGGATTGAGTATCACTATTATCCTCATCATCTAGGATAAATTGTATCGCTTTCAAAGATGGGTATTTATTGCTCCGTCTTTTCAAGTTTTTATTTTTTATTTTTGGTTCCTTAACGAGTTTTTTTTTTTACTTTTTTTGGTGTTTTTTTTTTTTAATACTTACGAGCCGTTCCTTAGCAGCATGATACAAGAGCATTTTATCGAGAGTACCACAACCTTTTTAATCCATTTGCACTTTTTCTTCGTCTTCTTTTCTTTTCAAAAGGATAATCCATTATCCACCCATTTCTCATCAATCTTAGTTTAAGGTGCATCATACTCAACCTTGTAGTAAATGGGTAGCTTTGTAAAGGAATTCAAGTCTCATTCAAAGATTTCAATCGCTTAAAATTGTTAACGCCAACAAGACATAAGGAATTTTAATGTATTCGTATTGAGAGATGGTCACAGCCTCAGCGGATTGATAGTCTAGAAAGGTGGATAGCGCCGTCGAAGGGATATCCTAAATTAAACACTGATGCAGCTGTGACTGAGGGCGTTGAGGCGGCAAGATTGGGAGGTATGCTACGAAATCACAAAGGAGAGGTGTTGGCAGCCATTTCTCTCAAAATAACAGGAAGTTTATCTCCTAAAACAGCTGAAACCAATGCATTTCGTGAATGCCTGAGAATTCTTCAACAATTAGGCCACCAGATAACAGAGGTGGAGACTGACGCAAAGGAAGTTGTAGATGCTTTGCATGGTGATTTTGAGTTCAGTACAAAGCGTCGAGTACTCCTAGATGTTCAAGACCTTCTAAAGGATCTTCGTGGTACACGAGTTCTGTTCTGCCCCCGTACTTGTAATAGTGTGGCTCATAAGTTAGCTAAGTTGGCTTTATTTTCTGACATGTCAAAGATCTGGTCTACTAAGATCTCTATTGATATCTCAGTAGAAATGTATAATAACTTGGCTTTGCTTTAATGAAATTAATAGCCTATTTAGCAAAATTAATTCTAATCAACTTTTTAGTTAAAAATAATATACAACTATTACGTGTTATAATAAAAAAAAAAAAACTACTACTGTGTAAATTTCTCATATGTTACAATATTTACAGTTCTAACAACCAAACCAAACACCTTATAAATTTCATCTTAAAAAAAAATATTTGTGTTGAAAAAATCAGATTACAGGCCTACTTTAGGTTGAACAGTAGTTGGTACTTTTATATTAGAATGGGAAGAAGATATTCAGAGCCGCATGTGCCACATTACTACCTTCATGTCTTATAAAATGGCCACACTTATGAAGTTGATGCGCACAAGGTTCCTTTGGGTGGGAAACCGATTTCAAAGGATTAAACCATTCCATCGTCCAAGTCAACAATTAACCAATAAACAGCTATTACTGGCACCAAACAAAACCACGAGCGCTTTATAAGAGAATCTGTGGTATAACTTTCACTGGTAAAATAGAAACGACAAGTCCTTTTCTTTTTATTTTTTCTTTTTTTTAAATACTGCTATTCGTGTGAAAGTTGAACAAAAGGGCTGTTAAAAGTTTTCCGAATGATCTAACTCAAAGCAAAAGGTAAAATTACTAAAAGCTCTTCATTAATTGCCAAGACAAAGTAACTGACGCCTTTCTAAACAAAAATGGCAATCAAATTCAGAGTCATAAGTAACAAGGTTTGTTTTCCCAATTTAATCTCTACTCCATCATTGCAAGGCATGAAAGAATAGGGCCGGAAACAAGATTGGGAACGAACATGCTAAAGCGAGTTTAGATTATTCATGAATCAAATGAAACACCAAAACATGAAAAAAAAGAAAAAACCGGATGTTGGGAGACACGTCCATCACCAGAACCCGAGGTAAGTCGGCCTTCAAGTGTTCACATGGTGTCCAGAGCCTGGAGTATATCAGCCTTCAGGTCTTCGAAGTCTTCGACTCCAAAGCTGAATCTCACCAAGTTATCTTTGATCCCATACTTAAGCCTCTCTGCCTGGCTCAGATCCCTGTTTTAAAAAAGCATGGAACAGTATTCAGCAGAAGAAAAATTAACAGGTTATTTACCTTTTTATTCACTCTATTTTAGGTTTATTCAAACACTGTATCTTTGGTTTTGAAATCTTATCAAATTTATACATTTAGATTATATTTAATACATAAATTTATACATTTTCTCAATCAATATTCAAAATTGATCTAAAAAATTTTCTAAAATACCTTCAAATTAAAAAATAAGAAAACTTTACAAATTTACAAAAACCTTATATTAAGGTTTTCGTCTTAAAAAATGTATAGAAAATGCTCAAAACAGGTTTTTTGTGTGTTTTTGTTTTTATTTTCTAGAAGTTTTAATTTTTCTCTATTTTACTTGAGAATAATTTGATTATTTTAGATGTCAAATTCAACTATTTACTGAAGTAAGGTATAAATTTATATATTAAATCTAATCTAAAGGTATATATTCGATGGGATTAAAAACTAAAAGTATAGGTTTTCAATTAACTTAAAATAGAAGGTATAGAAAGATAAATATCCCAAAATTAAAACGGACCCACTGATTAGTTGAAACTCTTAACAAAGATTGTCAATATTGAGATGGTAAATCCTTTGTGTGTGCGTGTGTTTGTGTTGGAGCATTACAAGCACACCCATTAGTGCTGCTGAAATTAATCTCAACTTGTGCATAAAGGGTAATCAAAATTTGTCATCGTGTCTACTAAGGCAAAGGCAACAGGGGCCAAATCACAATTATATTTGCCGGCCAAAATAAAGCGTATGAATTGCAGTGACAGTAGAACCGATCGTCAACAACAAACATAAATTTTCCGCTTATTATATTGAGAGCTCAAGGAAATACCAGTAAGACATAATTGCTGGCTGATCCACAATGCTCTCACAGCCACCAAAAGAGGGGGCAATGTATGGGATCTTCAGTGCATCAACAAACTTAATGGTGGAATCTAAGTCGCCATCAATCTGCAAAGTAGAGCAATATACTGGCTTACAAACACATTACATCTACATACAGTCGGTAAGAAAGAATTAAAATTTATGGAGATAAGCTAGCAGATGGAAACTTTTCAAAAATGTACACCTCAAAACTGACAACACCACCAAAACCAGTCATTTGCTTCTTGGCAAGTTCATGTTCAGGATGATTTGGCAAACCAGGATAATAGACGTGCGCCACCTGCCAATGATTTTGTGATACTATCAGTTCATGTATAAAACAGACTATGGAAAGATTAAAAATGAAAATAAATAATAACATTATGACTTGTTCAGAGGCAAACTGATGCATTTCGTACCTTAGGATGTGCCTCTAAAATTTCGGCCATCCTCAATCCTGTAGAGTTCTGTTGCTGTACACGGAGATGCAATGTCTTCATGCCTCGAATGATCAAGTATGCAGCATTCTGTAAGGGAAAGATACGGTCATTAAGTCGTCCAAGTTCAGGATTTAGTAAAAAGTGGTAGGACGCAAAGGTTGAAATGTTTTAAATGACAAAAAGACTCACCGGGTTGAGAGCACCACCTATGATATGATGCAAATTACGAATCTCTGAGACCAGCTTCAATGGACCACTGATGCATCCAGCAAGGACCTGGAATATAAAAAAAAATCTTGCTTAGCACTTGGTATATATTATTTTAATCCTTATTATACTACTTTAGTTATCTTGGCTGACTAATGCAAGCTGGCTTACATCATTGTGTCCCCCAATATATTTTGTTGCAGAGTGCAGGATAAGATCAGCCCCAAGAGCAAGGGCCTTCTGGTTCAGAGGTGTTGCAAATGTACCATCTATACAGACCAATGCCCCTTTGCTGTGGCAAAGCTTAGAAACACGCTCAATGTCCACACACCTAAGGAACGGATTGGTAGGAGACTCGGTGAAGAATAGAGAAACCTGTAAAATAGTCAAACGCCAGTCGAGTTAACAAGCTTACCCACATGTCAGCATATTTTATGAACAATGTTGACAACTCTTTTGCTACTGACCTTGTTCTTATTCAATGCATCCTCCAAAGCCCCAATATCTGCGGGATCAATGACTGTGGCCTGCATATTGGATTACAATTATACGCAAGAACAATAACACTAAGAGAAATTCAAAAGCATTCCTATCAGCCAACTCAGGATTACTTGTAATTCAGAATTGGGTGTTACTATAAATCTCATACCGTGATCCCCATCTTGGGTAGAATTGTCTCAATGAAAATCCTGGTCTTCCTATAACAATCTGTGGTCGTCACAACATGCCCACCAGCAGGAACCAATGCCATAAACATGACTGTGCTAGCGCACATTCCAGATGCCATTATCAGGGTTGACTCAGCTCCCTCAAGTGCACTGATGGACAAAAAAATGCTCGATTAATATTCAAAACATGTCTCAACAACACCCAGTTAACAGCCAAGAAAATGGAGTCAATGAAAGTAAAGACCTTATTTTCTCCTCTGCAACCACTGTTGTGGGATTTCCATAGCGTCCATATTCAAAACTTGTCGCGCGTTTCTCCTGCCATAATGTTAGAAAAATTTACCCGGTGAATTCCTGAAATATCAATCACCATCTCGGCAAAGAAATATACAATTGACAAAATCCACCACGATATCATATCACTTTGTTGCCCACTTGTTTCTCTTATAACCCTATAACGTTAGATTAGATTAGTTTGATTGTTATTATTATTTATTCAGGTGGATCTTTAAGGGTAGAAAAGACTTCTCTTATTTTCTTGCAAGTCTATATAAACCACTTTATCTGGTGTATTATTATTAAGCAATTTAATAAGAAACCCTAGCTTTCTTTTCCTCCCCAATTGGGTTCTTGGATTTCAGAATATCAACGACAGAAAGAACAATACTTTCTTTAGCGGTGCATAATTTGTTAAACCTTAAAATGAAAATAATACCGTAAAAACAAAATATTTCATTTATGAAATAATTTATAAGATTACGTTACACAGCAAGATAATTAACCTTGAAATCGATGAGGTCGATGGTCTTCTTGAAGAAATATGCAGAAGTGTTTACCACCGGAGTAGTGATTGCATCGGTAACTATGCCGCGACCCAATCGCTCACCTTCAAACAACAGAATCAGAAGCACAAAAGATTAAAGATTTCTAATTAGCTCAGAACATCGGCTTTACTCCATGACTAATTAGGTCAAAAACACAGAAATGAAAAATCAAGAATCGAATAAAGATATATAGCAAAGAAGATCGCTTTATACCAGCATGAATAGTGAGGCTCCCATCGGAGCTCAAGAAGGAGGCCTCCTTCAAATCAGCCAAGCTCTCGACCTGCAAAGCCCCATTTCTAGGCACCACCACGTCATCGCCGGCCTCGACCGGCATAGCGGTATCGACGGCTGTAGCCGCCGGCACCACGGAAATCCCGGAGCCGGAGTTGTTCGCCCACGAAGCCGCCACGATCTGGGCGACTCCGATGTTGCTGCAGTTCCTCCTCGCCTTGATGCTCAGCTGGCGCACGAAGTTCGGCGGGAACCTGAGTATCCGAGAAGAGAGGCCGCGAGAGGAAGCCGCCGCCGCCATCCCGAGCCGCGCCGATTCAACTCGCCTAAACGACCGGCCGGCTCCTGGTTTTTCATGCCGAGGGTGGCCAGAGAAGTCGGGATCTGAACGGCACTCGAAGGAGGTGAAGACTTTGGGACACGTGGACACGGCCATGGCTAAGATTGAGCCCTCTCTACTTTTCTCTCTAGGATTGCAAAAACGAAAGCGTCGGAAGGAAATACTTTTTTCAGCTCAGCGGGCGAATCGCCCGCCTTTAATCCGCGGAGCCGCGTTGTCGTTTTGTCATTTTGTCATTTTCCTGCTTGGCCTTTTTCAACCATGGTTTGGTTTCGCCACCTAACCACAGCTAACCGCGGTTAATTCCTGTGAATCCGCAGACGTGGCTGAACGCGAGTGGTTGGAGCCCAAGCGGGAATCTAACACCAATTTCACCGCGTCCTGTGGGTCCCTTCTATCAGGGTCAAAATAGCATTGAAGTAGAGCCATTTCGGCTGTCGTGCGACTGCATCCGAGCGAAGGCGGGGCCAGTCAAGGACTCAAGTGTCAGGAAAAAAGAATTCTGATGGTTCACGGAACTAGTGGATGCCTGAATCTAGATGTCTATTATAGAGCCATATTTGTGCTTGGAGATAAAAGTTGTTATATTGTTGAATATATTTATAGCTTAGGTAAGATTTTGACAAAAATCCTGTTCAATCATTCACCAATATGACCGTAGATGAGCACATAAAAAAATACGACATTTGAAAAGCAATACTTTTTTTTCCTCCAGTTAGCACATGAAAAATGAATGCTCAAAAAAGGAAATGGCATATTTTATTGATGACTAATGCAAACTCTTAAAAGCATATGTAAGTTCATAAAGTTCGGATTATTTTCTACGAAGGCAAAACATAAAAAGTATTTATTTTTTGTCACATGGCAATTTCTTATTCAATATACGTTTTATTTTCTCATGTCATTAAAAGATTCCGTCATTGTCATTTGTCAGCACCAACCGCAAGATATTTTTGTGAAAATGAACCACAGATACAGTTTCTATAAAGAGAGATGAAGAATTATCTTATAATGCAATGTTAACGACCTCAATCGTCTAATTGTATGGTGTATCAATATTGTTTAATGTTGAAAAAATAACTTAGAACTAAAAGTAGCATATTTTTACTTTATATTATAGCATGTGAAAACTTTACATTATTTGAGTTGAAACTAATAAGTTACAACTGAGTTTATTAAAAACCATTTAATAGGGTGTTTGGCGTGATAGTAGGAACCATTGATTAGAACTGCTTTTACTATAATGTATGAAAGCTTTACACTGTAACAACTAATATATGAGAGCTTTACACTGCTCATAATTGAAATAGTAGTTAAAGCCATTCTTACCACGCAGCATGTAAAACTTTTCAATATTGATATGGATTATCTCATTTACACCGTATCATGGCGTTCAATAATGGGGTTCAATAATATGACTTAAGCCAAGTCCTTCGCGCCTTTTTCTTTAACTAAAATTTAGGGGGATGTTTGATTAAAAATAAAGAGAATATGAAAGGATGGATAGACAAGAACATCAAGGACAGAGAAAATTATGGTATTCTTTACGTTGTTTGGTGTAGTAAAATGAGAGTTCAAAAGATAGATTAATGCTATTTATCTAATTATTAAAATAACTACTCATCATTTATTAAGTAAATATTTAGAGGGTAAAATGATTTTTCTTAACTTGAATATGGGTAGGTTCTTCCTCGGTTTTTCTTTTTCTTCCTCTCATTTTTCCAATCAAACAAAAAAATAGCCTTCTTCCTCCAATTATACATATTTTCAAATTGAACTGAAAACACCATACTAAAAGCAGCCAACACAAAGTTAAAAGGAAGTATACTCCTAATTTAACTTTACTTTTAAAAAGCTTGGTCCCCTCTAAAAGGAAACAGTGGTCATTAACAAATTGAATTAATATAAGAAAGATATTGAACATAGACATGGCTCCCAAATTTTATGTTAATCCTACTTTAATATCTGATTGTTAAAGCATTTCCAAACTCATATATTTTGATCTATGAGTGTGTTATAGTGTTAGTTTTTTTTTTATCAATTGGTTTTAAAAGCAGAACAAATAATGGATGATATTCAGTTAGAATATTGTATTTATATTTTTGTGTCATAAGCATGTGCATGTTTTGTTTTTATACGTAGATATTATTTTTTGTCGACATCATGTGCATATCTCGTCAGCCTTTTAACACTTAAACTAAACAAAAAAATGATAGATCATGGTTAAGATTTAGATGTTTTAAAAATCATGAACTAAAATGAGATTGTTGACAAAATTCGGAAGCCTTTGCAACATTAATTAAAAAAAAGGGTAAGTATTTGAATCTATACCTAGTGCGATGGATAAATTCTAGCAGGAAATGGCAAAAGCTTAGCAGAGAAAAGATGTCCGGACACTCAAAAACACTTGGTCAAAAAAAGTATAAGCTATAGTGGGGCGGGGCATGGGTTTGGGTTTGGGTTTGGAAGAATCATATTTAATTCGGCATAAAATGTCACAAAAATTTACCTTCAATTTTATATGCTTGTATTAGAGTTTCCAATTTGTGCCACATAAATATATTAGATAGAGACTGATAAAACATTACATCTATTAAAAAACCACGAACTAATTTGGACATAAAACAAAAATATATAAAGGTTGTGATATGCTACCGAATCCAAATTAAAGACTAGTTCCACACAATTAACAAATCCAAATTGTGGGTCTAGATTGTAATCTCATTGTACAAAGCTTGCCACTTCCTTTCAAAATGGCTTGAGACTAGTTAGGATTTCAAGCTTTGTAAAAATAGATTATGCATTCTCACTAATAATAATAATTACCCAAATAAATAAACATATTATACGGTGTATAGTCCTTAGCGTACGCGAAAGGGTGGCCTTTATAGCCACTTGACTTTCTTGTTAAATCTATTATACCTACCTTTTTTTTTTTCGGAATTGATTTGTACCTACTGTTACATCTTTCGAGAAACCATGTCATGATAAAACGAAGCATATATATTGTTGAAATTAGCCATATACACATATACTTTAAAAAGTATTCAAGCACGAAACTTGCTTTTTTGTTTTTGTTTTAACGGGAAGGGGGTGGATCATTCAGTTTTAGGATAAATCGCAAAAACTCTCTTTCATATATAACCATTGTAATAGTTTGTCATTTAATATTTAAAACGTATCATTCATTTCTTTATTTATAAAATAGTAATGTAAAACTCTTGTGTTTCGGATTTTTAACAAAAAGATTTTCTTCCTTAATAATCGGAAGATCAAAACTAGAATACAATGCAATTATTAGAAAGTATAGTTAAAACTAATTTTTTGATTAGGGAATAATATCAAGCTCTCACATGCTACAATAAAAACAAAAAGTTGCTATGGTGTAAAGCTATTTATAGTGTTTTGAACTAAAAAATTAGTTCTAATCATGCTTGTCAAACACCCTAAGTAGAGTGCTTGCAATGGAGAGAAAAGAGAGAGACATGAAGGGAGTGTGATGGCTGGAGTTCCATGTCAATTTTCGGGCATGTTGTTGAGAGCCTTAACATTTGATCTTCAAGCTTGTTGGACAAGTAGGTGGGCTTTTGTAGTGGTGGGGGTGGTGTGCAGCGTAGAGTTTCCATTAGAGCATATCGCAATATAGAAAAGATTGGTGATAATTAGAATGTTGTGTTGTTTTTGTCATGTCCAATGTTTGTTTGTCGAAATCCTTTAAGCATTTGATCCAACCGGCAGCGGAATTCTTGTGTCAGTGGTAGTGTAGTATTTTGGTGGCGACAATGGTGGCACATGTGGCTTATGCACCGCTATGGGGGCAGCGCTTCGACTAAACATATTATGAGTTCTATTACTTCTCCGGTGGTTCTTTCATTAGTCATTTCATCACTAGAGGTTTTGGCAGCAGTGCTTGGGATTTTTTCTCTTTTTGTAGTGGCTTTATAAAAATAGTAGATTTTTTCTTCATTTAGCCATGTGCTTGTCTTGTTTTTTAAGTGTTACATTATGTTTTTAGTTTGCTATATTTTTGTTAGCAAGGCCTTAGTGCAAGGAGCCTCTCAATTTCTTTCTGATTGGATTTTTTTTCCCTAAATGTAGAAATTCATTTAAAAAACCATGTGTGTACTCAATTGTTGGTATACATCTTTGGGTGTCTATTTTCAGAACTCAAAACACATCCATTTTTTTTTTTTTTGAGCATTTCATTTGAGGTTACATATGAAATCAATTATGTATTTGAGTCCTTATTTTTTTTAAATAGTTTGTTCAATATTGGTGAATTGTATTTTCTTGATTGGAAATGTATCTCCTGTCAAAAAAATAATGAGATTGTTTTGTATAGGAAGTTATTTTATTAGTGTTTAGTTTAGATATATCTCATGATAGTGCAACTGTTAGGTGATGTTTGGCATTTGTGGTTCTCACCACAATCTCAATTATGAACAGTAAAAGGTTTTCACGTGCTACAGTAACAATAAAAAAATTTGTTATAGTAAAAAGTTCTTACATGCTACAGTAAAAATAGTTCCCACCACTCTTCCAAACACCCACTTACTTTATTTTGTGACAGTAAACGAGCGATGTAATTTTATGTTAAAGAATGTACATTACAAATAGTACATTCACCCCATAAAAAAAATTGTTGTCGCATAAATTACATTAGAGTTCCAACATACGAGAAAAATACTGTTTATGTTTCGATCAATATGATCTAATTAATCAACGAGCAGTACCGGATATAGTACACCAACATATGATTATTAGTTTTTTTTAAAGTGCAGTAGTCCAATCAGTCCAATAAAATTCTTATTGATGAGCAAAATTAATTTTTTCTTTTTCTTTTATCCCCTAAATGATAATTTTGGTTGTAAGAATTTGGACGATGACATGACGTATGGAAAAAGAAAAAATTACATATTATATTATATTTTTAAAAGTCGTATTTATTTATGTATATTTAAAAAAATTTATACTATATTATCATTTATATTATATTTTAAGTTATGTCACAAATAAACACGTGTGGCATTTATAAAAAGTAATTTAAAAAAAATGACATTTATAAAAAAGGGAAAATTTTCATTAGGACCACGACATTACTGAAAAGAAAGCCAACACCAAGCATTATTGCATTTTTTTTGGGCTAAATTAAGCATTATTGTATTTCAATTTGTCTCATTAGTGGCTTATTATTATCTGAGAGAGAATTGTATAGACATCAAACAAGGCTCCTATTACTTTTTTCCAAACAACAATCATATGTTGTAAATCAAGGAATAAGGACGTGGACATTGCAAGAACATGTACCTCACTACTGTCTGTACCAAGTTGGTCTGGGAAAAATAATACAGGATATCATCCAATTTTAAGCCTTGTTTCTTTTGTTTCCAGTCTCACTTTTTCTTTTTCCCTTTTGTCTAGTTCTCCACTCAGTACCCAACACACAACTCTCTCTCTCACTCCCGCCTTCAAAATGTCGTTGTAATTGGATTCGGATGGGTGATTGTTGACAAGAATTCTATTTTATTTTAAGGGATAAAACGTGTAATAGTTCTAGCCACAAGTGATTGTATTATACAAAATAATGGAGTTCATATAATCTGTGGACTCCTTGAGCCAGTGGCAATTTATGTAACAAATACTTAACCCGTGTGTCTTTTGAAAAACTCTTAGGGTGTTTGGCATATAAAGAATATAAAGCTATGATATATTACAGTATAAAGCAAAAAACAATAACAACATAAGCTATTATATGTTACAGTGTTTAAACCAAAAGTTTTGATTTAAACTAATACGTGAAACACTTTTTCAAAAAAGAAAAAAAAAAAAAGCGTTACTTTTGTCTACGTTGTTTTCTCCCCTTTTGTCTTTTCATATTGCAGTTCTAAGCAACTAAACATTAAATGAACAGAGAGAAAACAATCTTTTGAGAACCAACAGTTTTCTTCCTAAGCGTGTTCCTAAGAATCCTAACGTTTTCCAAAGGCTTCAAGACAATGGACAATTGGACATGGAAAGGGGCATTGAATATCCTAGAAGGTGGGTTATGTGTGAGGAGGGAACATGCATTGTTGAATCATGACTGAGCTCAGTTAGGAAGAAATTCTAATCATGCGTTGCTGATTTAAATTGTTGTTTTGAAGTGGGTAGACCATCTCCCTTACAAATATACTAATATCCATGTTATATTTGACTCCATATAGTATTAAAAAAATAGCATATTTGCTCTTGATGGATAAGTTATTTTCAATGTTAGATGTACTTTTCGTCATTATCATTAAGCTTTGCATGTTGTAAGTAAAATCATAATAGAAAAATAACTTGAAAACACTAATTTTATAATGATGAAATAATGAAATTGAAAAGAAAATACATAAACCAATAGCAATTACATGCCAAACAAATATAGAAATTAATAGTAATCAAATGTTAAGAACTCGCATATATTATACTTTATTGACAATTTCACCTTCAAGTAGGCATATGCCACATCTAGTACTAATAATAGTAATGTATTGGAAAGGAATTTGTCTATTTAAATATTGCATGAGAAATTGGGGCCTAGGAGTATGTTTTCGTAGCGAGGGAGAGCAAAGAAACGGTAAAATATCTTAAAAACAATAGTATTTGTATATAAAAAGGGAAATTTTAAAATACATGACATTGACTCGATACATAATGTATCAATGAAAACTATTGACCAAAACACCAATATTATCACGAAGCGACCACACTGCTGCAAAAAATAATCAATTTCAAAACGACAACCACTCAGAGAAACAACACCAACGAGAAATTAACATTCCCACATGTTAATACTTAACAGCATCACTCTTCAAAAAGAACAATCACAGAGAACGACATTCTTAAGACGACATTATCTTCTAGACTTCTACACACGACAATCATTTTTGAAAAACTATACCATATCCAATAAACGACATTATAACAACATAAAAGGTTAAGCAACATTTAACAGAAAAGTCACCATATATAAAATGGATCTTCTCACCAACGACAATAACCGTAAAAGAACACTGTACAGGCAAAATGGACAACAACATAAAAAATACGATTAAACCATAATATTTTTAGTTTAATAAATTACTGTTATGAATACTAAGAAAAACAAGACTAAACTTATGAAACTAAGAGAAAGATATAAAACTTTAAACAAAGAAGAGAAAGAGAGAGATAGAAAGAGATTCTTTAGTTTTCTAACAAAGAACTTGTTACGAAAAATAATGCGATAAAAACAAGAAACAAAAACACACAGAGATTTACGTGAAAACTCAATAGGGAAAAAATCACGAGCAGAGGAGATGAAAATCACTGAACTCGTGAAAATTACAAAATGAAGGTAATTAAGGAGGCTACAATTCGATAATAATAAAACCTAATGTAATACATCATATATATAGGAATAAATAAAACCCTATGGGTCCAAAAACATAAACTTAGCGGCCTAAAAAATACAAAGGTCCCAACTCATTCGCTTCCATCACGTATCTCATGAAAAATATTATATTTGTTTTTCACCACAATTGTCATACTGTAAGCTTTTCGGGTCAAGTTAAACTAAATTTGGGTCACTATACTTTAACAAAACTTATCTCTTATCTCAGATGGGGCCAAAATCTTGGTAATATTAACATATTGACTTCTTTGCCTAAAATAGATGGTGGCAGATAGCCAGCACTAATCATGGCTTTCCACTGAATATTGACATTCATTCATAACAATTCCTAATTTTTTGCACCCATAAACTGTTATGTAGTTTGAAAGTATACAAAGTTAAAACATACACAGAACAATTTTAATTAAGGATATTCTTTATAATAGGTTAATTAAAGTAATTTTAAATAAACCTCCGAAACTTCTCTTCCCGGATGCCTTCGACAAGATTAAGTTACACGCCACAACTTTTATTGGTATGTTTGTTTGGGGGTTTCAAATAGTTTGAAGTCAAATGTGGACCAAAAATGGTGTTTGGTTTTAAAAGTAGAGGCCCAATCTTGGACTTTGTCATGACATTTGAGGTAAAAAATCCTTCAAAACCCAGATTCACCCTCCCTCTAATTTCAAGATGCTCAAATTCAACTTTTCCTCACGTGGGACCCAGTTGCTGACGCATACAGAGGAGAATGGACACAGTTGGGACGCTCGCCACTACCGCATGAAGGGCGCGTTGAAACCCGCTTTGCTGCTAGGCTGGAACATGCAGATGCACGAGGGAGAAAGGCTTTGCTGGCATGTGGTAGCTCGGCTCGGCTACAATGGTTCCTTTCACATGCGTGGCTGATGGCTCAGCTCGGCTTCAACGATTTTAGGTGGTATTTTTACTCTTTTTTTTCATATCCAAAAACAACTTCAGAAGTCATTTTTTATACAATGTTTAAATGATTCTTGACTATTTTATATGTGTCGCACGAATCAAAAGTTTCTAAATTAGTGGCCTCGATTTGAGATTTTCTTTTAGCATTCTTTAAAATGTCTTAAATGCTTGTGTAATTTATCATATAAGGCGTTTCTCATTGTTAGTCAATTTGAGAAATTTTAAAAACACTGCTTTTTGGTATTGTTTTTAGATTTTACTACTTAAACAAACCATTTTTACTAAATATAAGAACACATTTGTTCCCAAGCAGTTTAGGTTAGGCACTTGCGTTATCTAAGGTTATTTTATCCAAGGCAATTATGTTAGGCAATTGTTCTGATTACTGGTGACAGTTGACCAGTTATGCAGCTTTTGGTGAATATATAGAAATACGGTACAAGCATTCTGATTAGCTGATTTTCTAAAACGTCGTCTCACTTAACGGCTTTCAGTTAATCTGATTAGCGCGCTGCAAAGGATGTAACTTTGTAAGGGATTTCCTGCTATCAAGATAGTTGTATGTTTACCATAGGTTTCAATTATACAAGTAGAATGAAAAGTATAAAAGAATCCAGCTTTAATATCTGGGAAGGAGGTTGTCACTCAATAGCGTCCAGAGAAATGTTCATTATTTAAGAATGTCATCCTTAGTAATATTATTTGATTATTCACTCAAGAAATGAGATTATTCACTCAAAAAATCTCATTTCTTATGCACTTCTTTAATGGTCTTCAGAAAGCAGTTATTAATCATCCTATCTAACAGCAAGCGCAATTCTTAAGTAAAACTTAGATAGGTAGCTTACAGTTATCGCTTTGGGTCTGAGTGACTTTCTGTCTAAATTACCAATGCTTGTATGGTTTCGACTATAACTCGAGGACTTAGAGTGGCGTCTACCTTCAATATTCCTTCAGAATTATCAACCTGAAGCAACTCTAACTGTGATCTCAAAAGTGAAGACGGCATGAAATGCTTGCCTTCCACAGCTCTCTTTTTTAACCGAGCAGCAAGCACGTTAGCCTCAGCATCCAACAGCACAAACTTCACCACATTCACATAGCTTTCTGGTTCATTGTTTGGATCAGCACAATAAGGATTTCTCTGCATCTCTTTTGCAAAGCTGAGCAACCCAGAATCACACTTCTCCTGTTTACCAAACTCTCTCTCAAGACATCTCGAAGTGTTTCGAGCCAGGAAATCCGGTCTTCTTCAGAGAGAGGGATCCTATTCCGCATCTTTTCTATTATTTGAAGAGAGGAAATATATTTTAAGGCTCTACAGCATAGAAAATAATCTAAAATTCCCAAAGAAGAATAGGGAAAAGAAAATTAAGCATATGCAAGTTTAAGTTTCAATATAAACCTTTGTTTGATTTTGGATGGAAATCATCTGCATCAGTGAAGCTAAAATTTGTCTCTTTTGCCAGCATCTCACCTATGGTGCTGTCAAAACATGCACCCAAATACATGAGAACCACCAGAAAATTGCATTAAACTTAACAGTTAATCCCATTTTCTAGTCTTAACTTAGGAACCTCATCTTGCTCCCTGATTTATTGTACAAAATTAATCATTTTGTCCATCCAAGTGTAAAATCATGATGGAAAATGACATGAGAGGATTATGTGCAGTTTAGTAGAAGTTAATTTTGTGATTTACAAGATAGGGGACGGCTATTAAGAAAGAAGTTGTACCCTTTTTTGTCCAGATTTCAACAGTTGGGTAGACAACATGACTAGTTTGGGACAACTTTTGTAGTTCGGAAACATGTTTTGAGATGTTTTAAAAATCAGGGACTAAAATAAGATTTAGCTATAGTTTCAAACTAAAAAGGGAACTAACCCATTTAATAAGAAAGTGTTCATTGGTTTGTGTATAAGTTGTTTTTTTGCGTGCATTTATTTTCCTGTCTCAAGCATGGGTGGTAGAGTTATTTTTAGCAATAATTTTCACTTCAACAAATTCACATAAAAGAGTTATCAAATAAAGTGCAGTAGAAAGTTTAAATTTTTAACAAAGAAAACACCCAGAAGACCAAAATGCTCAAATTGTCAGGCTTACGATTTTCCAGCTCCACTGACCCCCATGATAACGTTAGGTTTGCTGTGTAAAAAAGAGAACCATTCTATCATTAGAAAATCAATTAAAAAAAAAATTAAGTCTCTCTCCCAAAAAGAAAAAGGGTTCATTTTACAATCATGAAATTCCATAAAACAAAAATAAATAGATAAATAAATAAAGCTCGTACCTTGGGAAGCTGATGAAGCCATATTGGATGTTCAACGATCAAATGAATTGATCAAGTAAGCTCTGCGGAGAAATTAAACAAAAATAAACCAACAAAAGGTTTTGCCACACTTGGTGCGTGAGCTGCAACAAAAGGACAAATTAGGACCAACAACTAGATGACAGTGTGGGCCGAATTTATTGGGAAGCAAAAGGCGAATTGATCGACAATAATGCGTTCAAAATGTTGGATGAGACGATTATGAGACTGGGATTGGCTAGTTAAGGTTTTTTTTTTTTTTTTAAGCACAAGATTCCGCTTCATTGTTCCAAGCAAGGTTCTCGTAATCTTCAACCACAAAAATAAAATAAAATAAAATAAAAAATGAAAGAAAGAATGAAAGAAAGAGCCAGGTTCTTGTGGTCGTATTCTGATTATTGGTGATTATAATTCTGATCCATGCAATAAAATTTCCAAAAAATAAATATGTCATTGTGAAGTATCCCCCAAAGGGGATGTAGCTCAAATGGTAGAGTGCTCACTTTGCATGCGAGAGGCATGGGGTTCGATCCCCCGCATCTCTGATTATCCTTTTATTTTAAGAGAGAAAAATTTACCAGCCAGATCCAGATGAAGTAGCATAATTTACATAATAAAGCTAGAAGGGAACAGATAACGAAACATTTGAATAAAACAACATTACTGCCTCATTAAACACTCCAGCTTATATCCCACAATGTTCCTCAAAGCCAGTGAAATACATCAAAGTTCCTTCCAATGTTTCACACAAATGAAGCACATTATTTAGTCTTCACTTGCTTACAGAGCTGTTAAAGATTTCAGTTATCCTCAATTCTCTGATCCTTTCTGCCTCGGAGTCGTGCATCTTAGCTTCAACTGTATGATCTTAAGCAGAAAATGGTATCCTCAAGGCCATTCTCTGAGCACGCCAAGGCCTGTCTGCATTCGGGTCGATAAAAGAGTGCATGAGGAACTGTTCTGCTTCCTCGTCCATGAGTTCTCTACACCATGTCACCCGTTTCGACGGGCAACTCTCAGGCCCAAAACACCTGCAATTTTCATTGAAATGAAAAAGGGCATGTGCTAAAATCTAAAGCAAGGCTTTTCATATTCGTCTAATGGGCACACATACGAAGAAAGTTACAAACATTTTGAAAAATCAACACAATCTCATATTGAAGAAGATATAATAAAACATAGAAATGCATCGAAAAGTAAAATTGGATTATGGCAGTACTATGAAGGTGAAGGAACTGAAGGTGTACCTGCATTCATAAAAACAAGCACTTCTTTCATTCTCGGCTTTATCCCAGTTATTCCAGCCCACATGTTTGATGCATCCATCCATATATGTATATGCAAACATGACTCTCCCGAAAGGTCCCCACGGTCATCCTAGGTATACTTATGAAGTTTCTCCATTACCAGTGATTACACATCTGCACCAATACCACACATCCTCATTAGATAAGAATGAAAAGCCTGTATGGAACTCACATAATACAGATTTAAAATGTAATATATATATATATATGTTGATGCAAATGATCTTCCATGAAAAATTATCATTCCAGATTGACAAAATAGACCGGAAAAGCACAAGTTGTAATAACCCAAACATTTCAAAAAAATTGAGTGGTCAATTACGCACCTCAAAAACTCGTAACCAGTTGTCTCTTGAGAGGATTTCCTACTCTGTGTAGTTATGAAACCTGCCGACTTGCAATGGATGTGACAGTGCTCCAAAAGGCAATGCTATTGCCGAAAATGAAGTCCACACCTCCTTCAATGTAACAATCTTTAAGATACTGCTTTCCATAATGCAAGTATAGAGCGTCCTCTGAAAAATCATATTAAGGAATTAGGATAAATCCTATAGCTATATAAATATTTGTTCTTGGTATTTCTTTCCAATCATTCCTAAGGAGAAGACAATCGCAGGCAGTCAAGTTGAACACTGTTGAACACTAAATCCATTTAGTTGTTCACCAATGCCTTCAAATTCTTAAATGCAAGAAAAAATTAAAACACCTGCCATCCGAGGAATCTGCAATTGTAGAAGGCACACCGATCGGCTGTCACTCTAATCGCCACAGCTTGACCTGAACCCTACCAAAAGCGGGAAGAAACATCAAAGGGGGAAAAACATATGAGCATTTTGAACCGTAAGATCTTATTCAAATTCTGTCACATTTGCATATTGTATGGAATGCCTGATTCTGATATGGATCTAACCTTCATAAATTGCAGGGGGAGCTTCGGGATATACACTAACATATAAAATACCCATGAAAGTATGATGACTATCAAAACCTCAGATCGAAATTTTAAAAGAGTCTCTGATTGCGTTATGTAACGCCCCTAAGTGGGGGTTAACAGTTTTTATTAAATAAAATAAAGATTAGAAAATAAATACAAATCATCAAAGTAATTTGTCCGGGACTTAAATAAAAACTCTTAAATTAAAATAAAGACATAAACAAAGAAATAAACCACAGTTTAATGTAGCACCTTAGATTTTAATAATATACAACTGTCATCATCATCATTTCAACCCTCAACAAATCTTAATACAGTCACAGAAAATAACAATCGATGCTTACATTATCATGAAGATCATTCGTTGCATTCAAAGTAATCCCAACGTAATATAGCTACATAGCTTCTCCAACTATTTTTCTTGTAGCCACCTCACACTTAGTGAATCCTGAAAAGATGAATATAACAGGGATGAGCGACAACATGCTCAGTAGGAAAAACCATTACTCACCTTAAAGTTTTATTCTTACCACATTAAACCT